>CM052022.1:43372218-43547218 GCA_028476575.1 Platygaster robiniae
TGGAAGTTTCAATAGTATGCACATTAATTAACCGATTCGACTTTATTCAGTGCAACGCGTTTTCACCGGGCAAGGGTTTCCACGACTTGGCTTTTGCCGCAACAACCCTAAAGTCTCTTTCCGCGCTAGTGCAACGCGTCCCACCCTTGTCTCTCTTTTTCCGAAACGACACCCCAGCTGCAACGGGGCTAATGTCTTTTCTGTGTAACGCCGCCATCGTCCCTTGACGGAGACGGTGGAAAGAGCCGTGACGCATTATCCTATTTCGCGTTGTCCTCAGCGGCCCTTCGCCGTATTAAGCGGACAACAGGCACTAACTGCCGATCCTCTTCTATCCTCCCAGCTAACGAGATTTATTAAATTCAATCAACATCGAAGCAAACAGGATTCACGAAGTTTCCATGCAGAAGAGCTTTATTTTCCAAGTTACGAGGTGCAATGTTTTTCCGTATGGATGGTCTGCGCATGCGAGGTTCGGAGTTGACATTTTGCGCATGCATGGGTCTGTGACAGTTAAAAAAAGACCAGAAACCAAAGGTGGACTCTTTTCATCTGAATCTGTCAAATGACAAAAGATTGCAATCTGTTAAAAATTGTTACTGAAGAATAGATACTTTGAAGAGATGTACCCTACACGAATTCAACAAATCGTCAGTTGCATTCTACAAATTTAATCTTTTGATTGTTTACGGACTTCTTTGTAAAAATTGGTAACATATTTCATCGTGAAAATGAACAAAAATAAATTTAAAAAGAACCACTGATCCCATGGAGTCCATAAATTGTCACCAGATCAGCGATGGTCTTCTTAATTAATTACGAGTGCATGGACCGGAAAATTTTTTTATTCTGGATGTAAAAGAAGACCGTGTGATAGAATTCCACTGGGTTCGTGAAAGAAAAGCTGAAGGACAAAGAGAAAAGCTCCGTGGACGTTGACTGGTCTCTTAATCCTTTACCGGTCACGGCATTGTTGGATCCACGAATCCGAATGCTAGCCTCTCAGAGGGACTCTGTGTAATTGTCTGTCGCGTGATTACCCCATGCCACTCTTTGGACACCATGTATCCCCTTGTTCCTCTGCTATCTCGTCCCGATGCGAAATTACTTAGTACTTTGTCGCTCGAATTTCGACTAGAATGTATGTACCACTGTATCAGAGAAGCCTTGGTGACATGGTATCTATCTCTTGATCGTGATAATGGCATAATATAATGCTTATTTAGGTAATATCATGTGATTTGATTTATTTGAATGCAATGAAAAAGTTTACGATCAATTACTTTGAACGGAATGGATGTTGTGAATGTTTATTGACTTCATGAAATAAGTGTCATTTTTAATGATGTGGTGCTAAGAGAAGAAGAAAAATATTCATATTTACAACTTTTTTGTTTTCTAAATTGTGGTGATGCTATTATTTGCGTTATCCTAATCATCATCTATCGTTATCCTAATGTTATGTTAAGCGTCAACGTAATGTAGTCCTGATTATAACCCTAATGTTATACTATTCGTCATTCTAATGAAAAACGACATACAATGCTCAATAATTTATACTGTAGCCTTAAATACTTGATCCTTCATTTCTTAACAAAGATGTCCTAAAACACCGAATCATAATAAGCTCCAAATTTCATGAAGAGTGAGTATAGAAATACTAATGCTACAGTATAATCCATCACAGCTCATCAACGACCGTCAGAATAACAGCTCCATTCTACCAGAAAGAACCTGACGAAATATACCAAAAGCCGATTCCACATTTGTAAATTGGAATCGCAGTGGGCATATCAAAGGCGGCTCCCAAAAGACGCGAAATTTCATCTGAAGCCATGCGATGACGAATGAATAAAAGGGAAAAAGACGGACGGGCGTATAGATAGATTATGATGTGGGGACGATTAGGGACCGAGCAATGGAAATTTTTATATAGTAAAGAATTAAAATTTTTTCTTTTTCTTTTTTGCATAACCCTTTTTTCCTTAATTTGGCTGAAAGAATGAGCTTCAAAAAAAGAAGAGTTCTTCTTGCACTGAATCCATTCTTTGGCAGAAAGATGGCGAAAGATCGAAAAAAAGACAATACTTCGATTACGAAGATATGTTATTTCTGTATGTAAACACTTTTGTAAACATATATATAAACCTGAATATAAATCTATATATAAACTCATATATAGATCTATATAAAAACTTATTCATGAATATGAACACTTTCATTTTGCCGAAAAAAATGACTTTATAAACCGTACTGTCTCTCAATAGCTCGTCAAATTGATATGTGAGGATAATTCAATCAAATCGTTCTTTTGCACCAAGAGACGACGAAAATTCAAAAGGTCGAATCACGCTAGACGCTAATCCGTGAACCGAGGTCGCGGGGTTCCTTTTGGTGCCATTAGTCATTAGCGATTCTAAAAGCCCGGGGCCGAATATTACGGCTTTTACCATACTCGGAGCTTTATGCTCGTTCATCAAAGAACCGAAGCCCAGTTGCGGCTGCTGTACACGCTGGGCTACTTACACTTACCACTTACCGAAACACCGAGCGAGCTCATTTCGTCGTTCATTCGCGTAATGGCAGCCCTGGAATATAACTCGGTATATCGCGTATCCCGCAAGTCAAGAGGACGTGTAACTCTATCCTCAGTAACAGAATTTCCTTGGACCGGGCGAAGGCGAAGACGCCAACTCGTAGACGGAAGTTCAATTTAATGAAACCTGTCACGGGGTTATTCTTGGAAATTAATAACTCGCGTGTAGGGACGTACCGGAACCGTAACCTATTATTTTCACGTGGAAAGAGGAAACGGGGGTGATGGGAAACTCGAAACGAAATAACTGAGTGTTTCGACGTTTTTCTGACGATTAGGATAACATTAGGATAACTTTCACTCAACATCGAGTCAAAATACCAAATCGTACTATTTTCGAAATTACACAAAATACCAACTTGGACATTACGTGTACTCCATCATGTTTTTGCATGACTTTCCATGTCCAAGCAACACTTTTCTTTTGTTTTTCATGATTCACAATTAACGTTACTCCAGATATACAAATGAATGTTTCATGTACGAGTGAGAGGGCAAATGCATTAAACATGCGGTTATCGCGAGTTGGCAAAAGTGACAAACGACCGAGGAAACGAGGGAGTCATTTCGCGACGTCGACTTACGAGCCGCGCGTATCTCCGGTTTCGATTTATATATTCATGGCGAGCGAACGACAATATGGGGGATGAGGGCCACAGTTTCTGAACGTATGGGCTGCGATTACCGAAGGACCGACCTTAGGTGTACATCAGAAACGAGAGTGATGGAACGGCCATAGGTTGAATCACCTTGCTCACTGAGTGATGGGTTTCTCTGAATTTATGAATGGGCTTTTTAGAGATGAGAGTCATAAAATGATTCTTCTACATTTAAAAACAATCATTAGTAGCTATATAAACGAAAAAAAAAGAAAAAAATTGGATTATGTACATTATGACATACACTTGTGCCTCGATAAGCGGGACTGCTTGGGGACTGTGGCCCACTCTGTTCATTAGTCATCGACCTGAACACCGCCTATCAAGGTCCCGTTTATAGAGGGACATGTGTACACGGAATAAATTTCTATTTAGATCAAACATTCAAATTCATTTTCCTTTCATAAATACACTATCCAGTCTAAGGAAAATAAAAGATAAATAAAAAATCAAGGAAATTATAGAATTCGTTTAATTTTTTACTCAATACCGCTGTTTTTTGAATCCGCTATAATAAAAAAACGTGATGTCGATGGATTTTGTCCGTCGTCGAATTTTCGGGGAGAAGAAATACCGCTGGGCGTTTAGCTCCTCTAATTTTCCGAACGGGCGAGTGTCCCTTCGGCTCGCGAAGAGCTCAAGCCGAAAGCCCGTGGGCTTAACGAGTCGCGCGTACCTGCTTTACGAACTCGCTCGCGACAATACAGGGTGGTAATGGGGTTAATTGCTGCCACGGGCAGGAACAGGGATTACGACTTGAGACACGCCGCGCACCTGGTACTAACAAATCGCGCCTCTGTAAAAAGTGCTGGGAATTTTTTAAGTGCATGAAAAAAGGAGAATTCTTACTCAACTACAGTAAAAAAGGAGTTTTCCTTTATGTACTGTAAATAATGAACAATATTTTATTATAAAGTTTGGAGTAACGCAGGGTGGAGAACACAGAGTGGGGGTTCGAAGTGAAACCCCTCTCAAATTTCGAGGAAATTGGTATTCTTTTAGTGAATGTCATAGTTATTAAAAAAAATTAAATGACGTTTGAATCTGTATCTTTTATTGCTGAAATATCGGTCGTTGACTTATAGACAGCTTGCTACGTAATTGCGTTGATTCAACTCAAAACGAAATGATGGGGAAGTAAAAGGGCGACCTGTGCGTGGTTTTCTGCTGAAAAGCAGCTAAGTACGAAGCAAATATGTTTACTGCGAATAATAGACCTAAATGAAGGCCCTTGTACAGGTTAATGTAAGTCAATATCAGCATGAAAAAAAAAATTTTTTTCTTTTTTCTACAGAAAAAATTATAAAAACTAACGAAAAGTAAACTGAATTTTTTCAAGATCATTCAAAAATGCCATTTGTCGTCGGCACCAACAACAATGGCACCAACACACGTTCCTACCCAAACTTTACAACTTAGGTCTACCGCTAATCACCATCAAGAAACCGTTTCCGTTATTTGTTTATGTGCATGGTCACCTTATTTGCCCATTATTTCTCGCACCCTCGCAATTCTGCAGGAAAAACGATACACAACGAATGACCAACTTGCGTTGGAAAATGACACACGTGTTTTTCTTTGGGAACAAGAAGGAAAAATGGTGAAAAACTGAGGGTTAAACGGCGTCAAAGCGGGGGCACACCTCCTTATCTACATATCAAAAAGGCAATTCACGCAACTCGTTTATGTAAACTACATGGGTGGCCTTACGATGAAAAGAATTTCCAAATCCAAGCGCTAATAAACCACTACTTTGCTCTTTTCACCGAAGCTGACGAGCTATTGGAGAGGTTAAGCCCTTTAGACAGCGGATTATGTGCCACGACTCTGGAATGTAAAGTTGGTGGGATGAAAAAAAATTTTTTCACACTTGCCTGAGTGAAAATTCAAGAAGATTTTGAGATATAGCAGAAAATGTTGTCCACTACGATGACTATTTTTCACGAATAAAATAGAGATTGGTTTCGAATGAGGAACGAACATATTTCTCCAAATTTCTAAAATGACAGATTGGGCTTTTGGTCAATTCCGATTGCGACAGATCGAAATTTTGGCTAGTCACCTGGCTGTCAAATTCCAGATAGAAAGTCCAATTGGTCATTGTCAATTTGAAAGTCCTATAGAGTTATTTTGGAGTTTTCATTTGGAGTTTCCAATTAGAGTTTCTATTTAGAGTATTCAATAAGAGTTTCCAATTGGATTTCCCAATTGGATTTGCCAATTAGAGTTTCTATTTGGAGTTTCCACTTGAAGTTTCCGATGGAGTTTACGATTGGAAATTCCATTTGGATATTTGATCAAAAAACTCCATAGGACTTACCAATTAGAGTTTCTATTCAGAGTTTCCTATTAGAGTTTCTATTTGGCGTTTTCAAATAGAGTCTCCAATTAGAGTTTCCAACTGGGATTTCCATTTAGGTTTTATTTTCAGAGTTTTCAATGAAGTTTGCAATTGTAAATTTCATTTAAAAATTTGGTCGAATAACTCCATATGACTTTCCAATTAGTCATGACCAATTGGAGTTTTCATCTGGATTTCTGCAGCCGGGAGGTGATTATAATTTTCTGTTTTTTTAGTGATTCAGAATATTGCATTTGTAGTATTTTGATATTTCAGATTTAAAATGAATCGTAAATACGATAAATCGAAAATTTTTTGAAGAATTTTTTTCACGTTCTTTTGCATTTTTGGAGTTTCGTTATTAGGACAGATGTAAAATTCAGTTTTTCGAAAATTCAGAGGAATAAGTGTATGATTTTATTGAAATAATTGAATGATGAAACACAAAAAAACATGAATAAGGTACCAAACTCAGCTCGAACCCCATAAATCAATAATGCGAGCAAGGGTCATAAACGACTGGTGAATGGAAAATGTAATCTTACTACCGTGAGAAACTTGTGCACGCAAAGCCTGAATAAACCAAAGATTGCCCGAATTGGCAGTTGCTTCACAAGGTTCCAAAGAACGCAAAAACTGAGATCGAAGGGTCGGTAGGTCGGTTCTTGCCAGGCTGCTGGAAAAAGAGGAGACTCGAGGAAGAGCCAGCAAACGAAACGAGCTATGGCCGCGGGAGTTAATTAAGTTCTTTAGCCGTTCGAAGTTATCGCTGCGATGGGAGATTGCAAAATAAAATAAAGGATGATGGTGCCCAGACGCTGCATGCATATACGTTGGGCTAATTTTCCTTTTGCTACTATTTGTGACTTTCTGACGAAAATAATGTTAAATTGAAAAAAATTTGAAATGTTTCTATCAAAAAACAGAAAAGTGACGTTTGAGCTGTCATGGATGGCTCGGTGCAAAAATATCGCGTGTATTTACAACCCACTCTCGGTCAGTCGTCCGGCAAAGCTTTGCATACGAACGCTCTCTTTCAGCGAAGGATTCGTCGACTATTGAATTTTTATTCGGCGGTAAAATACATCACGAGGTTCTGGGTTGGTCAACCGAACTGAATGTGGAACATTGTAGTTCGATTTTTTATGGATTTCGTGATAAAGTTCTCTCGAATGGGAGATTTTTTATATGCATCTAGGTGGAACAAAAATGGAAGGTTTTTCTTTAAATATCAAGGAAGGATGATAATGTTATAATGTTGATGGGAACTGTCTATAATCCCAAACGATCTCGAAGTACTTAACAGGGGCAAGTACTGCTCCGGACCTCTACTGCGAAGGTCACATCCGACCATTACTGATGCACATTAGACTATTATCGTTGATCTCGAGTGAATCGCAATAGTAATGACCACATACGTCGAGGGAACTATTTAGGCGACCCGTCGTAAGCAATCATTAAAGGACGGTCCGATGAAGACAGAGATATAATGAAAGAGAGGTAGAGGGTTTCGTCACTGGGAATAGCTAGAAAGACGAGAAAGTCGCTCGTTAGGTCCTCCGAGGGTCCTCAGAACCCGCGCCAAGGGCGAGAACGTGCTTAGGCCTCGATCCATCCCTTCATTGCATTCCCTTATTCTGTCCTTCTCCCATGCATTGCGTCGCCTGTAGCATTGTCCTTGTCAACGTTTCGTCAGCTTTTCACAGCCACTACCGACGGTCACTCACGATTTTCGACAAAGGAGGTCCAACTTTTGTTATTGCTGGGATGGGAGCTCGAGTACGTGGGCTTCAATTTACCATTTCTATAAAAACCATAACATCAATGACAGGTAATTCACATTTTTTTAATAGCATAATTTTCCATAATGATATTCAAAAACGCTCCGCTATTTTCATCAAATTCCTTGTGATCTCTTATAAGCGATCTCCCGGAGAAAAATAAGAACTGTCACTTTTTTTTTCTTCCTTTGAAATACTTTATAACTTCCTTTTCTTTTCTTTTTTTTTTTTACAGCCAAACGAACATCAATGACGTTTTTGACCACACATTTTTACGCTTCTTCCGTAATTGATCCTGAATATTGGATAACGGCCAGGGAAAAGGACAAAGTTCAAATAAAATAACGAGTTGGGAAGGATTTTTGGACGACTTGGCGAGGGTTGCTTGTTTGCATGAGCATTCTCCTCGTGTCTATTCTTGGTCCATCCTGTCCAGTTAGCTCGGTCAAGAGAGACCCTCCCGGGTCATTACTCGGTTGGCAAACACACTTCGACCCTTGACCGGTCCCTCGGTCAAAATTCGTGCCGAACGTGTGCCTCCGACCCCCTTTCCCCCTGTATCGACATCAGATTTGTATTTAAATGAGAATCCATTAATCTGCAAGAATCTACAGCGACGACGGTCTCTAACCAGAATCCCCGCGTCCAAGCCGGACCTTGATCAGCATTTTCCCGAGTTCAATGGGATTTGAATATGGCTCTGGGATGAGTAAAAAATTGTTTCGAGTATATCGAATCGAATATATACTTGGATTTGTTGTAAATGTAGAGGAAAAAAACAAAATTGGCAAAAATATTTTGAAAAAAAAAAATATATATATCTACATAAATGTGGAGTTCCACTTCAAACCAATCAAATCAATGATAGAAACGTTTTGATTTTCTATGGAATTTCAACCAATGCCACTCATTCTTTTTCCTAAAAATCAACCAAATTCATATTGTTTTTCTAGTTCACAACACACCGTGATTATGAACACCGAAACCTGAAACTCGAAAGGACGCTCACGTTGCACTTTCGGCATCGACATTTCGTCGCATGCACCACCACCATACTACCCCGGTCTAATATCCGCATTGTCTCGTATCATCCCGTCGCTCGTGCACGTCTCGCGTGTCGAAACTCTCAAGTTCCGTTCACCCCCTACGAGAAAGTCCTTCAACTTCCTACGCTGACGAGCTTTTCGCCCAAGGATGAGGCCATCAAGCGCACGTTGCGCCGCACGGGTCCGCGTACGACTTCCCACGATGAATTCGCGTCGGAAAACCGTTTTCTACCCCCAAGGCTGACGTACGCCGCGTTCATATTTATTACCAGCTCTCATCTGAAGATACGTCCCATCAAGGACTTGACGTTTTTAATTCGGGATTTTGATGAAAAGGAGGAAGTTTGTTCTATATTTCTCGAGGATCTCTTGGAAATACGTATATTATGGAAAAAAGGATAGTTTTTTCTTCTGTTTGAGTTCGGAAATGTATCAAATTTTTCAATCGCATATGAAAAGAACAGGACACGTGCAGCCAGTATCTGGACAATGCCTACTAATGTCTGAACATTGCCTACCAGTGTTTATACAATGTCAACCAGTGACTGGACAATGTCTACCAGTGTCTGGACAATGCCTACTGGTGTCTGGACAGTGCCTACCAGTATGAAGTCACTTCTGTTTTATTTTTTTTTCAGGATTCTGATGAAAAGGAGGCCATTTGTTCTGTATTCCTCAAAGATGTCTTAGAAATATGTATACTATGTAAAGAAATTGCAGTTTTTTCTTCTATTTGAGTTTCGAAATGTATTAAATTTTGTCACTTGCACGTGAAAAGAATGGCACACGCGTAACCAGTGTCTGAACAATGCCTACTCATGTCTGGACAGTGCTTTCCAGTGTTTAGACAATGCCTACTAATGTCTGGACAATGCCTACCAGTGTTTGGACAACGCCTACCAGTGTTAAGTCACTTTTGTTTCATTTTTTTCGGGATGCTGATGAGAAAGAGGAAGTTTGTTCTGTATTTCTCAAGGCTCTCTTAGAAATATGTACATTATGAAAAAAATGACAGTTGTTTCTTTTCTTTGAGATTTAAAATGTATCATATTTTGTCACTGTCACATAAAAAGAATGGACACGCGTAACCAGTGTCTGGACACTGCTTACTAGTGTCTGGACAGTGCCTACTAATGTCTGAACATTGTCTACCAGTGTTTATACAATGTCAACCAGTGACTGGACAATGCTTACCAATGTCTTGACAATGCCTACCAGTGTGAAGTCACTTCTGTTTTATTTTTTTCTCATTTATGCAGCTTTTCCTTTGCCATTCAAAGCACCATTTCTTTTGTGAGAACTTGTTTCAGAGAACAACGTTTTCCTTTACCTCTAGAACTTCAAAACGTCCTTAATACTCGAACA
Organism: Platygaster robiniae; assembly: GCA_028476575.1. Classification (NCBI taxonomy): domain Eukaryota; kingdom Metazoa; phylum Arthropoda; class Insecta; order Hymenoptera; family Platygastridae; genus Platygaster; species Platygaster robiniae. Next base: position 43,382,007 of record CM052022.1, read on the forward strand.
TCACGTTTCCTAGTATCTTGAAGTAACATATCCGCGACGGGATCCTTGCGAGTGTCTCAGGCAAAGCTGCTAAGAAGAATGCGCATGCCGGCTCGTAAGAGTTTATCGCACGAGGGGAAACCGTTAAGGCTAAAGGGTGATCGTAGGCATCGGGAGAGAGACGCCTAGCGAGACAATCTCATCTGGATCCCGTCGTACATCGTACCACCCGAGGCCCTACATCTCGTACCGCGTCCTTCGAGCCTTTGGTGGACTCCCTCTCGCCACCCCAGCCCCTAGGTTCCCTTCGTCTCCAAGGTCCTAGCCGGGTGCAACGCGACCCTTCCCCGGCAAATTGAGCACACTCGCCCTTCGAGCACGGGAAACGAGTAGCGTCACGGCCGATATATATGGAACCATTCGATAGACAAACGGCTCTGCTTTTCTCTTTTTATGTTTGTCGGGGTCTTGTTTTCGTGATGACGAAATTATTGGGAGACGTTGATAGGTTTATCTCTAATCTTAGAAAATTCATTATTGAAATAAAAAAAGAATGATTGTTATTATCAATGACAAATGGTTACATGTAAGCTGTCTATAATAAGTAAAACAATATTTTAAGTGCTTTTTTTACTAAATGAAGAATAACAATGATCCTGGCTTCAGAAGAATTTCTTTAGCTTCTTTAATTTATTCTTTCGTTGGAAAGGAGTCATTTATTAAACGACGAGGCGCTCTAAGGGGGAGGGGGTCAGATCAAACGTCACTCTCCACCTGACCGCTTATTGAAAATTGCGTCACAAGGATGAAAAAAAGCTAAAAGGTTAATTATTTTGCATGAAAATTATGTTCTTTGAATAATAAATTATTGCTATAAACTGTTTTATTGTTTTTCTCTCATATTATGTGCGGGAACTTACAAAAAATGTTAGACAAACAAAAGATATTTGTAATACACTTACGCTGAAATCATTTTCCGTGTTTTTCTCATTTATTTAACTCATGAACAATCGAGATAACAGAATAAAAAGGAATCTTTTTTGTCGACGACGAGCGATAAGAACACCTTTACCCGGAATACTACTAATCTTATAGATAGTTACATTCCCCTTTGCATGTAGTGGTAGTCTCCGCGTTCTGGCAATTAAGCCATTACTTTAATTACCTATACGCTAACATTAATAATGCATCCCGCTTTCTCTCGATCCCCAAGATACTTTCCAGATCTCGAGGGCCCGCACGAAAACCCTTCCCCGTCCTTAAAGCTCACCTTTGATCGAGCCGAGGAAGTTTTCCCAAGAGCGCTACTTCCAAGCAGTCGAAAAGAGACAAGTAGGATTTGATTGTCTTTCGTAGTTTTTCCTATCTTCTAAATTATTCATTTGTTTTGTGAAGCTGCTCGTATTTTTTCAAAGTTAAATTTTTTTTTTTTCAAATCTTCATAGTTCAAGGTATTTTTATTGCCCCTTGCAGTAATACATTTTTATCTTTATTGCAATTTTTTTAATCGTTCTAATGTAAGCAAGTCCAAACAAAAGAATTTTAGATATATTAACTGAAAAAGCTAGGCTCCTCATGAACAAGAAATCTCACTTAGCTTTATTTTGGCATTATTGTACACTGAATCGAGTTCTTCGCGCCAGCACCGTGGTTTTCATCAGACTCTAATAAAGGGTTAATTAATACGCTTCAAATCTCGCTGAGGCGGAGTACGATGGAAAGAAGGAGGGGAAGGGTTGCGGTCCTGCAGGGTTTAAGGAGCGCCATTATAATTCGATTTATTCTCTTTTCACTGTTTTCATCCTTTCTTGAATATTTTCAGAAAGTTATGCTAAGCAGAAAATTCAAGAGTCGAGGAACTTTAGATGTAGAGAAAAATTTTTTCGTTTAGAGTCATGTTTTTTTAATTTAGACGCCCCCTCACCCTTGAGGAGATTTTTATTTGAATGTATGATATAAGCAGTAAAATAATAATAAAAACCCGAATCAAGAAGAAAGTAAATTATCCGATTCTGTGGAAAAAATATGATATTTTGTTCCTCGACGTTAGCTACTCTCATGTTTCGCAAATGACAAGAAATAATGGCATAACGGTTGTTATTTCTAGATTAGAAAAAATCCTTCGTCGAGGGTGCAAACTCGTGTCGCTAACGCGACGAATGGAGCGTTTCTCCGTTGGAACTAATTTATTTGGTTCGGAGGACAGGGAGGTGAGAGCAGAACGAGAAAGCCCTTTCGGGGGCGCCAAACGGTGATGCCACCGGCGACTTGTGAACCACTTGTCGCTGTTACGGCCACATAAATTCTACATGTCTTCCCATGTCGTCGGGAACAAGAGATTCGCTGCTCCTTGACTTCGAACTCGCAGTAAAACGTGCGCCCTGATGGTCATTTCGGGCTTAATTGGTCGAGGGATACAAGAGTAATTTGGTATCGTGGATTTTAGTCGTCTGATGCCTAAATCACACGAGGAAATGTTGGTAGGGATTATTTTTGAGAAATCAATGGCCATTCAAGCTGAATATTTCTTCTGAACAGAAGAAACGTACCAGGTTTCATCAAAATCCGAGTCGTATGACTCAGACCCCTTTTCGCACTTGAAGAAAATTTTTTTTTATTGATTTCTGAAGAGTAGGTAGAGGTGGCCAATTCGTTTTATCAAAACATAGTTTTAGCATGACGTAATTAAAATATTTTTTTTTGCCTCGTCCCCCCTTCGTTGTACCATAACTTGAACTTTACTACGCCCCCTCCCTCTAATTACTTAACATATTTTTGCGAATCTCTAATGATTTGCCGTATTTGCTAATTTTTCCGAAGTTGCGCCACAAATTCGATAACCTCCCACAACTTGGTAACATTTTGTGACACATGGACCGACGCCCTCCTCCTAGTTCAACGCCTTACGTTATGTATGAACAACCCCTAGCGTAAAAAAATTTAATCAAATCATCTTTTACTAACATTTACATTTTCCATACGGAAAAAACGGCTTCGGTGGATCCCCTATGGAATGGCCGAGAATCCTCACGCTTTTTTGCCCGTTAAAAATCCATGGAAGCAAATTTCCGTACGTCAGACAGCCCAGCGCCAGAGAGACAAAGCAGATTGAAAATGATGGCACACAAAGCATCCGGCAAAATGGATCTGAGGAAGACCTCACGGTTGAAAATACGAGGAGAAATCCCGGCGGAGCATTTTGTTATAATCACTCGTTCCGGGCGCGCGAGCCGGTCTTGGAGCATTTGGGCGATATGGACGAGTAGTGCGGGTCTCTTATCCCACATTGGGTGGCGTTGGCTCCCTTTGTCGACGGGCTCCATTTCATGGAAACAGTCGCCAGGAAGCTAGCGAGCGCGACGAGAAGGACACCCGCAACCGTGACGTCATATGCCACTGACTTCATCTCGTTACGTTACGTTCCTTGACGAGACGTCGCCTGCAGGAAGCCTAAGGCTGCCTTCTCCTTGGTCTCACCCTCGTGTTTTCCAACCTTCACTGTCCCACATCCTCTTCCTTTCTTGTCGACATTAACTTCGTGCTCAGTCTCTTTATCTCTCTTTCTATTCATAATGCATGAGGAGGATCTCGATCATTTAGAACATTTAGAAATAAAATTACATTACAAAATTCCACTCCTACATTTCAAAAATACGAAATTCTCTACATCTACATCGAAATGCCAAACCTCCCACCTAGTCAAAAAACAAAGTCAATACTTGCTTCATTCCTGCCATCACATTTCCGAAACCGATCGTCCGCGAAAACAAATGCTCGACTGGAAAAAGATGAATGTTAGGGGGATGAATGTGCAGGGGACATCAAAGGCTTCGCCGAGGTTCTCGCTATCTCGACGTGTTTTACAAAACGCGCTAGAATCAGGGCACTGGCAGTTAGCGAAGGGGAGGAACACTACGAGAGCCATATATACAACAGCAGGCACCATTGAACGTCGTAGTTTGAAAACTTTGGACGTTAAAGGAAAGGGTAGCTGGCAGCCAAGAACGTATTGTGAAGATTTCAGGCGAAGGTAGAAGAGCTCGGGCGACAATCGTACCCAATACTTTGAAGGAGCTCGTCCTGCAGATATTCAAAAACTCCGAATACTCTCGGATGAAACAAATTCTCCGGATTAGAGAAGTTTCGACGTCGTTCGGATCTATTCAGGATGTGAGGAATTAAATAGTTTCGTTTGAAAGTCATGAACATCATTGGGATGATCTGAGAATGATGAAAATCAAGAAGGGATTTAGCTTTATGAATGAAAGGTGATTGGGGTAGCTGAGACGAAAACGCAGACTAACCCCTTTCAGAACGAAATCTTGGATATTAGAAGCAGCGGTGGTTGATATGATCTTTTAATGGGCGCTTTGTGGCACGACCCATTGCCGAGATCTAAGACTGGGAGAAGATGGTGGTTGGTTGGCTGGCTGGCTGTCACAGCGCACTAGCTTCTTCCCGTCATTGCCTTTGTCACTGCTTCCTTCTCATCTCTCGTTAAGCTTCTCCTCGTTCTTTCTATTGACTACCCTTTAATCGATATCACTGCCAAAGTCTATCCCTAGCATCAACGAAAAACAAATTCACCTAACCTATACGAATTCATGGCATTTTAAGTTGCGTACGTGATACAGTCACTTCTGGATGATGCATCAGTTAGTGATTACATATTTTGACACAATTGACACACTCCAGTCTTAACACCACTACCACTGCAGACTGCAAGTTTATATCGAATTTTAGTAAAAAATAGTAAATAATTACAGCAACGTAATCATCACTCAATACCGTAGTGCAGAGTTACTCTATTGTTGGGACAAAGGGCTTGCAGGTGGAAGTCCGTAGCTGGCACCATGAACAAAAGCGGTATAATTATCCTTTTGCAAAGCGAAAGCAAGTCCGTGGCTGAACGATCGACGTCGTTGTCGACATCATTGACTAGGGAGCTGACTGGGCTTCGTCGAGTTTCTAGCTAACCATGCAGCCACCCAAGTCTCTGTGGTCAAAGTTTCTACACGTCGCCCCCCCCCCCCCCTTGAATTGAACCCCACTTTTCCACCAAGTCTACGTAACTTTTGCACTGGGAATCGTTCTCAGACTTTATCTAGACAGGGTGGCCTAAGGAGGATGTGGTTGGGGATAGGCATCGAAATGGAAAATATCAATTTCAGCCTATATTATATGTTTAAGTCGTTGAATATTCAATATTAATATATTTGAAAGAAAATTTTGATATGCTGATGTGACGCATTGATTTTAGTTGATTAAGAAGATTTGGCGAAACCTTTCTAGTACTTTGAGTATTTTTCGTGTTTTTTCAGTACCTGCACAATATACAATTACTTGAGTGTTGAATTTTACAATTTCCCAGTATTTGTGAAATGTTAATTTTGTGAGCACTTTATTGGATTTCAACATAGACATCTAGAATTTTAACTAATTGAGAAAAAAGTTCAGAGAATCTCCAGTAATTACTTACATTTCCAAAAAACTCATCTCAACCAATGCTTATAGTTTTTTAAGAATTTTTTATATTTTGCAGTATTTATGGGATCTTTCAAGAAAAATAAGTATTTTCATAGATTTTTAGTATTTTCATGGATTGCTTTGTACATTCCGAAAATTTTTTGGTTTAAAATTCAAATTTTCCTTACTTTTTCGTATTGAAATTGATTTTTAAGTTGACAGTATTTTGATGGAATAAGAGTACATTTAGTATAGTTCGTATTTTTTCAGTATTCAATCGTTTTGTAAGATGTTTCAAGATTTTGCCTAATTGTTATAAACAGTTTGAGAACTCAATGCTATAGTATTTGGGTGTTGGTATTTTTCCTATTTTTAATTTTTTTGTTAGCGTGTTTTTTTGTATATATAAAATATTTTGAAGTTCCTTTCCTTTTTTCGAGCTATATCGTTCGATGCCCAGGATACGATTTCCCTAAATTAAAAGTTTAAAATATTTCAAATACCTTGACAAAAAACAGTATCTACATACGTTTATAATACATTTTGTATATTGCGTGCTTTTTGAAGTGTTTTCACAATTCAAAAAAGTTTTTAGTATTTATCATAGATTCATCCATTAGACATATAGAATTCAATTTGGAATTCTTTCGAGTTTACAGTAATTTCTAGAATTTCTTTAGACTTTTGAGGAATCAAACTATTATTATCATATATATTTGGTAATTCTAGTATTTTTTATGAGTCTGGTTTATTTTATTGTATTTTATAAACTCCGTAAAAATTTCTCACTGGATTCAATGGTTCTCAAAATTTTTTGAAGCTCTGTACATCGATTTCTGAAACTCATTGATTATGGAATCAAGAATTTATCGATTTTCAAAATTTCTATAACTTTTGACAAAATTAAACCAGCATTGTTAAGTGACAAATAAATTTTTGTACTTGCAGTATTTTTGTGATTGTAAAATTACGTAAACTTTTATAGCAGGCTTAGAATTTTGAGTATTTTTGGAAACTTTTCCGTAGATTTTTAAGCTATAGAAATTTCAATTTTAGGATAAAATTTCCAGGATTTTCATAGATTATTATATATATTTTCATAGATTATTATATGTAACTATTAGTTTTCACAAAACTAAAATAAAAATTGGGCTGTTTACGATGTACATTTGATTTTTACATTTGTTTGGAACCCTGATCAGAAATATGGCATCAGATGTAGAAAATTAATTTGTTTCAACTTTTTTCTAGCAGCTGCTTGTAAATTTGAAGTCATTGCAAGATGCGTTTGCTTTTCATGGTCTTTTGTGTCGCTGATTATGAATCTTGTGCCATATTTGCATAAGTCATTGTTCAAAATATTTGCTCAAAAAAATCACTTCTAACAATGGTATTATTTCGATAATGCATATTAGCTAACCATAGTTGTTTGATTCGCTGATTACAGATTTGGCCTCAATTGCGGGTATGAATCCATTTTACCTTTTTCAGCAAATATGTGAAAAATTCAACATTTTGCGAGTCGCATTAGCTGCCCATGATTTTCCGGGTCGCTTATAATAAATTCCATGGAAATTATAAATAATTTTCCCATTCGTTACAACTGACTTACATCTGATATAATATATTCAATGCAGTGTGAATAAAAAATGAATGAAGAATGTAAAACATTCATTTGGATGCAAAAAATTATTTTCATTATTTAGTTTTTGCTGTGCCCTTGAATTTACTTCGAAGTAATTTTAATTAAGAAACATTGCCAACAGTGCCAGCCACGCTTTACCGAGTATTTTCAAGTCGGAAATACCCAAAAAAGCGTGGTATGAGAGCGAGGGGCCAACGCAACCCAACGTTCGCGACCGTTCTTGAACTGACTTTAAGTCACTTATGGACACACTGTCTATAATGCATTGAAAAACCAGAACTCGACAGAACACCAATATTTATAGATTATATTCGGAACGCTGTAAATTCATGCGTAAGAAATAAATCAAGAAAAAAAACTTCATTCAATAATTATGTATGAATATATTTAATAAAATACGAACGGATTACTTAAAGAATCAATGATTTTCTCAGAATATAAATAGAAAATTGATTATGATTATAACATACAATAGTATGATACATTTCTAGGATTATGATAAATATATAACCTTAATTGACACAGCAAAAAAAGTGATATCTCCCGCCACGATTTCACTTGCCTAATCTTATGCACACGTGTCATAGATGGTAAATTTGCTTGGAGATGTATTATTTCCTACAAATTCCTTACAACATTTGGACCTACAATTTTGAAAAAGTTATATTATTCGTGAATTTTTCATGAGCTTTCCTTAATTCTGAGAAACACCTTTTGTAACGGTCCGTAGGATATGGATTAGAGAATATTCAAAAACTTTCAATTTCCTCGAAGAATTTGTTCATTGAAATTATCATATATTTTCATCAGATCGTATAAACCTAATCTTTAACACGTGTTCAAAATATCAAGCAGCGAGTGATTTTACTTTCAAAAAATAAAATTTTACCGAAAAGTCCAATCTGGCAAAAAGTATTGTGATTGAAATTTTGATATTTTCTTGAATAGGACGTAAAATCCATATCTACGACACGTGTCGATATGAATACTCAAGTAAAAAAATTAATTGAAAAAAAATCAATTTGCACTTCGAAAATCTAAACTTGCGAAGATTTTCCATCGAATTTTCTAAGTCTTTTACTTGCAAAACCTAATATCGCAAAGATTTCTCATTAAAGTTTGAATATATTCTTGGAAACGACGTAACATTTTTTTCATGACACGTGTGCTAAAGAAAAGGCAGTAAAAAAATGAATTGAGAAAAATCCTTTCAACATGAAAAATTTAACTTTTAATGTATTTTCATTGAAATTCGTATTTCTTTTTCAATAGGAGATAAAATCCATATGTATGAAATGTGTGCAAAAAAATAGCCAAAGAGAAAAATAAACTTGAAAGTCAATTTTAACCAAACAAAATTATAATGGTTTTACGATTTTTCGTTAAAAAAACCATATCTATTTCAATAGAACGTAGAATCCTTATTTGCAAAAGAATTTTCTAAAATCGAAACTAATTTTTAAAAATTAATTTTTATGGGAAAACCTGCGTGCTGGCCTGAAATACATCATTTGTTTATATCGAAACGTGTTTTGAATTGCTCATTTTTGCTGTTTGAGAGGAAAAAAAGTAATTTTTTCAGGTGAATTGAAAAAAACGGTTTATATTGTTTTCTTGCACTTACTATAGTATGGTCTAATGATTTTTTAAACGAAACCTAGTTCATACTTCAGATGGAAACTATATGTACCTTTATGACTGCGATCTTCATCAGAACCATATGGCGATCCGGATTTCCAAAAAAAATATCGAAATTTGTAAGATTTCATAAGACGCCACCTTCGGAAACGTATCAATAAAAAATTCCCTAAAAAATTTGCATACGTTCATTATTAAAAACCTATAAATCCTCGAAAGATTTTTACGACGTTACCTTGAAAGGATTCATAATTTATATAAGTAAGACTTTGATAAGTCTCACAATCGGACGCAATGAGCTGCTTAGTCATATTTCCGATTGTTAATTGCACTCTGAACGCACTTATTATACAGTATGAGTTTGTCGAAATGTGCTATAGAATATTTTATTCATTATCTGGTGCATAGTTCTCGTTAACAGTTCCGATTATCAGCAAAACGTGAAGTCAAGATTCTAATATTTCCAGCGATATGCATGCACATGAAGAAAGTGTATTTCATTTGAATAAAATTATTATTCCATCCGAACCAGAGTAAATTCATCTTCATTGAAAAAAAAAACTCGAGTGAAAGATTTTGATTCAAAAGAGACTAAGTTATCGTTTTTCTGCCTGTTTTACTGGCAGAAGAGAAATTTATTGCTGGGAGTATTAGATTGTTAATACAGGTGATTAGGCGAAAAGCGTTGAGCAACTTGTTTTCATTAGAAAATTTTCGAGTAAAACGTAGTTGCTTTCTATCAAAACAATTCTTATATTGTAAAATGATGAACTAGTTATTCTAAAAGCTCGTATTTATATCCTTTATTTTCCGTAAAAAATTGCCTAATACATTCACAAAATTTTCAAATGTCAACGTTTTACGCCCTTTTTTTCCGCTTTTTTCTGACAATTTCTCGGTAAACGTATGTGTCGGATCCGAGCACCTCTGCGCATGCGTACGTGGCGCTTATGAAAGTCGGCAACTTTTTGAATTTAAATTCATGATTTTATCTTGAAAACTAATGTATAATTATTCAATACTTTGCTCAAAGTAAATCATAAAAAGCAAATTATAATTCATGATTATTTTGGCATTTCAATATAGAAAGTTAAAAAAAATTGTTTGAGTCACTTTGCCTTGCGAAAATTCACTAGGACTAAGCAGAAAGGAGCTAGATACCTTTCTGTGGAAATAAAAAGAAGGCCTTGCAAGTATGCACTCTGTTTCGCGAAAAATTCGCGCGAAGGGTCTTAGGATACATATAGGAATAGCAGTTTTCAGGCAAAATACAATAAAGGCCGCAGCATGAGAGCCCTGTTCTGGGGTAATTCAAAAAGGGCCCTAGCAGAGAAGCCCCGTTCAAGGAAAATCGAAAAAATGTCCTAACTGGAAAGTCCTTTTCAGGGAAATCCAAAATTGGCCCTAGCAAGGAAGTCCTGTTTTGGGGACATCTAATAAAGGCCCTAGCATGGAAGCCCTGTTTCATGACAATCCAAACAGGGGTCTAGCAAGAAAGGCCCGTTTTGAGGAGATGTGGTAAAGGCCCTATAATGAAAGTCCTGTTTCTGGGAAATCTAGTTCTGTCCCTGGAAGAGAAATCCTTTTTTAAGGAAAATCAGTGTTGGCACTGACAGGGAAGTACTCATTTTTGGAAATCCAGTACCGTTCCCGGCGGAGAAATCCATATTTAGGGAAATCCCGATCAGGGCCTAGCCAGAAAGGGAGAATTCCCCTACATTTTTCCAGCCGGGGTGTGGTGAGTGGAGGGAGGTGGCGGGGTAGATTCTTCTCTAGATTTCTTGATTTCAATGCCCAAGGTAAAGAAGGTTTATGAATTTCTAGAAGTTTGATGAATTTTTGAAAAAAGTGAATCAGCATTGAAGTATCCACAAAAGTTTCAGAATTTTTGTATTTTTCGTACATTTTTTTTTTTTTTATGATTGAATTACATGAGACTTTTTTGCAGATTCGAAGATTTCTTGCATTTTCAGTGATTTTTTTGTTACGTTATATTTTTTTTTGCATTTCAAATTCAAATTATAGATTGATGAAATATAATACTCCAAAATCTAAGGTTTCATAGATTATAAGTACCTACATAATTATAAATCTCTTACAGAATAGTAACTTGAAATTTGATAATCAACAGTCAACTTGTGAAAACCACTTTGAAAAACGACAGTTAAAATTGTAAAACCGCTTCAAAAAACGACAATGATAAATTCTGTGAACCGCTTCAAAAAGAGACAAAGTTAAATTCTGGAAACCGCTCCGAAAAATGAGACAAAGTTAGATTCTAGAAACCGCTTCGAAAAGCAACAATTATAAATTCTGGAAACCACTTCGAAAGCGAGAATTCAAAATTGAAAAACCGTTCGTAAAACGACAGTTTATATTGAATTTTTTTGTAACTACTAGTAATAGACGCTACACTCAGTCAGATTATAGCCGGGCATCAGACTGGATGACCGGTTTTACTAAGGCATACTGAATCTCTTTTTATGGTACCTGCATTTTCATATGATTTTTTTTTCATGGGAGGTATGATATCTTAATATTTCCTAGAAATTGGTCATTATCCTGCCATACTTCATGAAATTATCATGACTGAAGAGGAAACTTATGTTCTCTGTGATTCTCCTCGGGTAGATATTGATCTTATCAGTGCGTAGTCTAAACTTCTTTCGTGCATTCTTCTGATGTTTATTTTTGTGTTTAATTTTATTAGACTATAGATCTGAAATCAGCCCGTACTTTCTGATACATAACAATATTCTCATAGCGATTGTACATAAAAAATATATTTTGCGTTAGTTCCCAATACGTAACACAAGATATTCAAAAAAAGTGCGACACAATTATCATCAAACCAGAAAACTTTTCATACATTGGAAACTGTAGTAATTCGCATGTCGATCCCGACCAATAACGCCTGACGAAGGTTCCTCGTTGCGGTTCTCGTCGGTCGTCTTATCTCCCATCAAGGTCCAAGGGTCCGAGTACTCGAGTTTACAAGACACAAACAGCTTAGGCGGTAATGCCAGGATAAGATCTTAGCCCTTTTCCCGCTATCTTCATAGACTACCGAAAGGACAGCGTCAAACCGTGGTTACTGTTCCTTCCGTTCGGTCATTCATCATCCTCCTCATGTATACAGACACATATATCTTCGCTTTATCCCATGATAAAACTCTCGCATGCCCGTACTCGGAAATCTCGGAATTCGCTTTAATGGAAATTCCTAAAGACATCAAGATATCAGCGGCTTAACCCTCGACCTTGTGTGTACTGACACACCCGGGGCTCTTTGTACTCCGAAAGGCTTCGAAATCCGACTTTGTACGGCTACGATTGGCTTGTTGAATCGAATTCTCGACGACGCTGGGAGGATTGAGTATGGATTTTTAGGTCTTGAGGTATTCTGATAAGGCTGATGAATGGTCGAATCATTATTTTGTGGAAGAGCTTGGTATGGTTGATACCTTTTGGTATACTTGATATTTCCTTCTGGAAAATCAGAATTTTGGTATTTATACTCTTATTTCATTCTGATTTTCAACCCTACCATGAGCTGCCTGGTTCATCATAACCTCAAAACTCCCACAACCACAAATAACTCATTCAAGCCTTCCATAAAAACCTTTTTAAATTCGACACACATCGCTACGCGACTAAAGCGACTGTGCATGCACCTCGTTCCTTCCAAAGTAACCAGCTCGTAATCCATCCGCGGCTCACGACTTTTGCAATATCTCGGCTTGGAACCAATTACAGTATTTTCCAGAAGAATGGCGCGGATTCGCAGACAAACGGGCCACCGCGCTGCCGAGTTTCTCACTGCTCTCTCATCGACGTTCCACGAGAGCGTATGTAAATCAGGCCTCTCTTTAGATCCCGCTGAAAGCCGGCGCTATTCCCGTGCTCGCGTGTGGCACATGGGTCCTACGCCGGGTTTGTATTCTAATTTCAGGCTTTGCTTTTCACCCAGGGCTTTCTCGAAAGGCGAATGCCGCGCGTTTCTTACCACTACATTCGAGGCAAGATCGAGGAGAATCGCTTTCCATTTAATCGGAGTTTTGTCTGCATAGCGCCGTCGAGACGTGACGTCATATTTAAGTGCGAATCAATATTTTATTGCCCGCCATTCGTATAACGCTTGTCCCGAAAATGGACCGTTTCTCCATCATTCCTAAATCAATTTTCATTCATTGGCACTCGCCGAGGGACGATTTTTTCCTCCCTTATCAGTTTCATAATTTTACAACGTCGGCCTTGTCGCTCCGTCGACTTTAGCGATTTTATTGCGAGTGAAATTAAAATTAGGCCTCAATTTCCATCCGGTAATATGAAAAGGAGCGAGGGCGAGAGTTTTCGCGGTTGAAGTGAAAAGCCAGAGGAGAAGAAAAATCCCGAGGTGCATTATTAATCCCCCTTCATCTCGGCGTCCTGATCGTGCTCTTTTGTTTATTTATTCGAGTTTATTCTCGACGATGCTCATTTTTTAGCTCGTCTTTGATGTTGGGTGAAAGAATTTACGCGATGGTGTCAGGTGCGTGAAAAAGGAGGGAGACGTTAAATGGGAATATGAATTGGGGTTTCCGCGTCACCGGGGAACTTGAAAAATTCAAGAGGAAGAAACACTGGCATATGTCGCTCTTACGAGTTGGGAATAATTTATGGACGATGAATATAATAAGCGGATATACGCTTTTTTCTATTTTGTAGGGTCTAACATACGAATTTGATGGCGCAATGCCGTTCCAAAAGACTAGCTACGATGCTGCGTGACGAAGGCATTTGATCTATCCTCGACTTCTAACCTTTCCTCAGATCCTCCTAAACCAAAACTAAAAGTTGAAACCATTAACAGTCCGTCAGTCAGTAGGTTTTGCCAATAGCCCGACCAATTGGCAAAACTGATTCGCAAATTGGCATTTTGCCACTTGGTCCAACCATTTGGAATTTCCAATTGTCCCGACGATTATAATTGCCAATCGGAATGTACAATAAGTTTGTCCATTGGTCGGAACAATTGGCAAATTCAATGTTCAGTCTCCTTGGCGATTAGAAAAATGGGAAAATCGGTGATGTCAAATGGTCGGACCAATTAGCGAATTGGCATTCCCGACGATTGTTTGGAATTGGAATTGGAATTTTCTATTAACCAACGATTATAATTGCCAATCGGACTGAACATTAAGCTAGCTAATTGTTCAGACGAATCGGCAAATTTAATGTTCAGTCTCATTGGTGATTGGAAAAATCGGGCAAATCGGCAATTTTAAATTGGCCCGACGATTATAACTGCTGATTGGACTGGACAATAAGTTTGCCCATTGGTCAGGCCAGTTGGCAAATTAAATGTTCAGTCTCACTGGTGATTAGACAAATCGCATATATCGACAATGAAAATGGTCGGACCAATTGGAAAATTAGCATTTTTCCAATTGATCTGACCATTTGGTATTGCTGATTATTCGACGATTATAATTGCCAGTCGGACTGAACATTAAGTTTGCCCATTGGTCGGACCAATTGGCAAATTCAATGTTCAGTCTCATTGGTGATTAGGAAAATCGGGCGAATTAACAATATCAAATTGGTTCGACGATTATAATTGCTAATTGGACTGGACAATAAGTTTGCCCATTGGTCAGGCCAGTTGGCAAATTAAATGTTCAGTCTCACTGGTGATTAGACAAATCGCATATATCGACAATGAAAATGGTCGGACCAATTGGAAAATTAGCATTTTTCCAATTGATCTGACCATTTGGTATTGCTGATTATTCGACGATTATAATTGCCAGTCGGACTGAACATTAAGTTTGCCCATTGGTCGGACCAATTGGCAAATTCAATGTTCAGTCTCATTGGTGATTAGGAAAATCGGGCGAATTAACAATATCAAATTGGTTCGACGATTATAATTGCTAATTGGACTGGACAATAAGTTTGCCCATTGGTCAGGCCAGTTGGCAAATTAAATGTTCAGTCTCACTGGTGATTAGACAAATCGCATATATCGACAATGAAAATGGTCGGACCAATTGGAAAATTAGCATTTTTCCAATTGATCTGACCATTTGGTATTGCTGATTATTCGACGATTATAATTGCCAGTCGGACTGAACATTAAGTTTGCCCATTGGTCGGACCAATTGGCAAATTCAATGTTCAGTCTCATTGGTGATTAGGAAAATCGGGCGAATTAACAATATCAAATTGGTTCGACGATTATAATTGCTAATTGGACTGGACAATAAGTTTGCCCATTGGTCAGGTCAAGTGGCATATTAAATGTTCAGTCTCACTGGTGATTAGACAAATCGCATATATCGACAATGAAAATGGTCGGACCAATTGGAAAATCGGGATTTTGCTCATTGGTCCAACCATTTGGAATTGCCAATCGGACTGAACATTAAGATTGTCAATAGGTCAGACCAATTTGAAAATTCATTATCCAGTCTCATTGGCGATTAGAAAAATCGGGCAAATCAGCATTTTCCAATGGTCGCACCAATTGGACTTTTTCAGCTGGGTAGACACTCAAATCCAGAAAGACCAAACTCGTTATTACCTTTCCAAGCACCACACTCCTGCCTCATCAACATCTACCCTATAAGCTATTCCATGTGCGTCAGCGTGTGAATGAACTTCGCCGCTTGCTTATCCACTTTCGTACGTGCTGCCTCCCTAAACACGATGCTCAGGGATACCACCGACGGCGACGAAGTTATTAGCCGGTCCGCGGATCCGATTTCCCGCTCGCCGCCGGAGGAGCGAAGCGAGGGCACCACGTTCGCATCTAGCTCGGATTAGACGAGGAAGATCTCGCTTTGCCTAGCTTTTCCCGGCTTTATCGCGCCGGAACTTTGGCCAGACACTTAGGGCCAACGTGCTCAGCCTAGCTTTGAGAATCCGCTACACGCGTTTGTGAAGCTGCCGCTGCAGCCACGTCTTTATTGCACATGTACCGCACGTACAGCGAAACTTGCTTGGGCGTATTCGGAATCTGTGATAAGTTCGGTGTTATGAAATTTGGCGTTAGCACTCGAACCGAAGTAAAACTTTAGCCAGTGAAGAATACTTTTAGTACATTATGCAGCATAGAACGACAAAAGGGTCCTAGGGACCAAATTCGTCTTGGCTTACTTTATAGTGCTTTTGAGTCAGATTCTGTGCCCAATCGGATCTGGTCCTTAGGTCCCTTTTGTCGTTCAACGCCACATATCATCTTAATACAGAAAAATTATTTAATATTTTCTTTTCTGAAGCGATTTGCATCTTCCCTTGAGATTCATCAACCCTGAGCTCAGAGTGTATCTAGTGCAATATGAAACAACCGATTATTGTAAGGGCGAAGTAACTTGGGTAATTCGATTATTCACAAGAGATGGTTCGAAGTTCAGCGGTCTTGATCGATATTCAGACTTTGGGGTTCACGTGTGCCTAACTTTTATTGTTATTATGGTCATTAATACCGGTCGCCATTAACGCTGCGATTCGCGAGCTGGTCGCACAATCGTGAGCGATTATCTGGCGCGCTCGTTACCACCAAACTAATTAATAATTGCTTAAAAACCGATAATAAAACGCGTCAAGTAGGAAGCGAATGGTTAAAAAGATTGAAAGTTAAGCTCTTGCAGATAACGAATACAGGGTTTGGTATCCGTTCGGAACAAATTTGACAGGGTCACTATGGGGCGGAGTATGAAAAAATTGGTCAAGATATGAAGGGATCCATCATTATTCATGAAATTAAGTAGAATAGGGTTTTCAAGGTCGCTGATTACAAATATGAAATCAGATATTAAAAAAAAAACAAAATGGCGACTGCCAGATAGCTAGATCTCCACGCTGAAACAACGTGGGGCTTTTAGTAAGTAAAAATTAATTTAGTAGTATATGGTTAACACTTTTTTCAGTATTGATTTACTGAAAATAGACAATCTCTATTATTGTAATTGTTTTTAATGTTTAAGTTTCGCCACAAATCAAAGTAACATCAGGAATGATTAATTTTCTTTTCCGGCGCACCTTTTTTTTAGCTCCGCCTCGTTTCCCTTTTCCACATCACTTTTTCCCGTGTTTCCTTCTAGGTGCAGGGGAACACGAGAGCGCGGCTTCCTAATTAAATTCCGTTCTTTCCTAGAGATGCTTTTTTACAAGTTTCCTCAACCGCGCCTTAATTGCGTGGCCCGGCCCCGGCTGCACCCGCCACCGCTCGTGCCCTCATCAACCACTCAGTTTTCTCGATCCTCTCCTCTTCCACCGTTCGCCACATCTCTCGAAATTGGCTCTTAATTGGCGCATAATTATGTAAACAATTCGTCAAACTCGCCCCCTTGCCCTTCCCCTGTTCATGATCCATGGCAGAAATTTCTGTTGTGATTTTTTGAATGACGTATTTGTTTTTTTGGAGAATATTGGGTTTATAAAATGATTAGGATTTTTTTCGACATGTGACAATTTTTTATCAATTTAAAACTCTAGTACGAAATCGTGGAACTAGAATTAAGTTGAAAATAAAAAAAAATAAATAAATAAAAAAAATAAAAGGAAAAAAAAATTCTAAACGAAAAGAAAAATACTTCATTATATTACTCTACCGAATTTTATGAAACAATTTACTCACTTTTGTGATAAACGGAAGAAAGAAGAAAGCAATAGACATTTTACCAAATTTATTTGTCAAACCTTACATTTTGCTTTCATTATTTTGTATTATTTTGTCAATCATTCCATTAAATATGAAAACCAAATATGCAGATGATTTTACTATAGATATTGTAAAATATTTTTTTCATTTTTCAAAATAATTTTCATCAATAATGACGCTTGGCACGACTCAAAGTTTGAATTATTTTTTATCAATTTTCAACTCAAGGACAAAATTTATAGCCAGAACACGTGTCTGCATTTCATTTATCTGAGATTATTTTTATGCTATGATATACGTCTTCCGATAAAAAGTGATGACTAGCTGCAATGAGTGTAGCTTATTGAAAATCTGCTGTTTTTCTGCAAAAACTTTATTCAATAATAAATCTCTTATTTTTCAATAATAATCAACCAATTTCTAGTACCCACTTTGTTCTAAGTAAATGACAATTTATATGTAAATTCATTACAAGTGGACTTTAAATAAATTAAAATACCGTACAATTGTGAATCCACAGATATTAATAGTTTTTTTTTCTTTTTGTTTTTTTATAACTTTTTTTTTTATTCATATTATTTATTTTTTTTTTAATTTTATAGATCAATCATCAAATTTTAGAGACAAATCAAAGATAGCTAATGCAAAACGGTGAAAAATAAAAATTTCCCATTATACCTTCAGTTTTTTTATTTATCTTGTGGTTTTTTGATTTTTCTAAAACTTTCCAGAAGAGTTTTTTAATGACGACACTTGGAGTGACTGATAGCAATGAATTTTATCTACTGATTGTGAGTGTTCGTTCCTATAAGACCTGTGTCTGGAATCTTTTCACACACTTGAGTTTTTTCGTTGTGATTCAAGCAGTGTTTTTACTCGTTCCTGTCTATTTGAAATAATTCTCAAACGCAAGGGTTGTTCGTCCAGTGCTACTTTCAGCATTTTTTTGTCTCCTGTTTCAGGAATTTTTCAAATTTTCAACAATCTACAAAGTTTGTATACACTTGCTGAAATTCAATCAAGTTTTTGAATTTTTTAAGAATTTAAAATAATATGTTTCATTCTGGAATTTCCCAATTTTTCCCAATTTCTATATATTTAAACACAATACAAACTATTCAAAAGTTTCCAAATTTCATGGAAATTCATCCAGCCTGATGAATCATTTTATATACTTCTTATGTTAGTCAGATTTAAAAAAAATACCCTAATGAATATTTGAAGTAGGTAAATATAATAAATACTATCTCCGAAATTCACAAGCATTTTCAAATTTTTCAAATTTTTCAGTGCATCTTAAATTTGATGAAAACTTGTCAAACTCATGAGGATGTTTCGTAATTTTTCAATATTTTTCAAGTTTTTTCAATTTTCGTTCAACAATGAAAAAAATAATCATGCATATTATCATAAAGAAATACGATAAAGTAAGCAATCTAAAAAATGTATGAATATTTTTTGAAATTCTACAAAACTTTTCAAATTATTCTGAATGATAAGCAACCTGTATCATTTTGAATTTTTTGAATTTTTCAAAACTTTTTGAACTTCAAACACAATAGAAACTATGTGAAACTTAACAAATTTAAATTAAATGTGATTTCTCGTAGTTTTTTCTTTTTATTTCATAAGCCTTTCAAATAAGTTGAATTTGAAAAAAAAGGGAAAGCATTATCATTGATATTTTGAATAAATATAAAAATAAACACAATCCAAAAAAATTCAGGATATAATAACGTTTTTTGAAACGACACTATTGGATTTCCAGTTTTCATATTTACGATGATTTCTCTACAAATTTTGCGTTCCGTGTTTTGCATCGCGATTTTGTTTATTTCGGATACTCCAAAATATGGTGAGTTCCACAATTTATTAAGAACTGTCATTTTTTGTGTAATGTGATTTGGTTATTCATAGAAATAATAGATATTGCTGAGATTATTTACATTATGAATTCAACGATCATCACTTACATTTTCCATGAAAAAAATATTCTTTTTGTAATATATTACATGAAATGAATTTCCATTACTCATACGAATTGTGTTCATTAGCAACAAACCGAAAAATGATTCTAAATTCGTAATAAATTAAACGTTGATTTTTCTATATAGGTGCAACTCACAGTGATAATTCGGAAATCATTCCTAGCAATAGCTTACCTCCACACAAGTATTATATGAATATTCTTGTTATTGCTGACCTAGATGTACACAGCATGTATAAGAAAAGCTTGGGAAATGATATTAAGCAATTATTTTATCATGTGAGTATTTGAATAATTTCATGTACCTCTGGCATAGAAAACGTGTTTCTATGCCAGCTCGAGATCTCTAAACGCGTTTTCTATGCCCTCGGTACATAAAATATCGTTCGTAACAGGCACGGATGTGCGAATTTAGCGAAACGGGGAAATTACGGTCCGAGGCGAAGCCGAGGACTGTAACCCGTTTTGCCTATGAGCACATCCGTGCCTGTTACGAAATATACTATTTTGGTTTTATCTCATAGGGGTACTTATAATAATTATAGCCTCTAAAATCATTATTATAACTTTGCCTGATTTTGTATACTACTGAATATCTTGAATAGAACTGCAGCAGTTAAAACGTCAATGTTTAATAAATAAACAAATTTTGACTGCTAAATAATTTTCAAATATTGCAAATCGCAGGTATCTAACTTCTTCAGACTTTCCACGATCGGACAACAATCCACATATCATTAGTACATCATGTGTATTCAGTTTTTGACCCAATAGAATCAATGCCTTTAACATCGTATGGAGTATCTGGCGTGAATGGCAGCCACATGTTAGGCAATTTCTGTGAATGGTTAGACCGAAGCGGGAGACGTTTCGGAAATTTCGACACAGCTTTGCTTTTAACGAAGTAAATTTATTTCGTCTGAAATAAAATTGTTCTTCCACTGTAACGTTTCCAACAAATTTTGGAATTTCCAGGGAAAGGTTGTGTGAAACTGTGGGCGATATAACGATCCACTGTAACCTTTTGCGTATAGGTCACGCAGGTACAATTTGCAGTGGTCAAAATTCATGCATGGTGATTCATTACCAAGGTCTGCACAGTGCTGAGACAATTGCTCATGGAATTGCACATTTGTAAGTTATCACATAGTTCTACTGTTTAGATAACTGTATTTATGAATTTGCTTTGAATTGCTTTGAAGGTTGCTACCTTCCAACCTTTATGTTTTTTATAACCTTGCAGGATGTTGATTTTTCAGTATTCAATTTTTTCTAGGCTAGGAATAAAACATGGCAATACAGATAATCGTTGTATGACTGACTGTGATAATTCAGTCAATGAACAGAACATCATGAGCATTCCTTACTCTGCTAGCCACACTACAAAATGGTCAACTTGTTCTAGATCCGATTTAGCTTTTTTCTTGAAGTACGTCATTTATTAGAAAATTGAAAGTAATTTAAAAGTCTAGTAATAAACCAAGTACACTCGCTCCTTCATCCAACGAGAATTCCAAGCCGCGTTGGATCAGAGAGACCGAATGCCCCTTACTCCGGCGCGGACTAGTTCTCCCCTCTCCCGCGCGTCCCGCAACCGTAAATCTATGGCTTTCTTATGTTTCGACGCGTTCGATGGTCTCGCTGCGACTGACTCTAGCGCATCTCGTTTCGCGCAGTCCGCTCAAGAGTGGGGACCCTTCACGCGTCTTGACGCAACGAAGGTCACGGTCCCGAGCTGCTCGTTGAGTGCAGGAGCGAGTGTATGTTCAATATAACTGTATGAATCAAGTGACTCGGTTATTATGATGTAATTTTCATAAATTCTAATGTAAATTTGTATTATACCCTAGATCTGGACTAGGAAAATGTCTTGAGAAACGAAAGGACAGCAATTACTACAAATTAGTGCAATACGGTTACCAATCACTTTCCCCCAATATGTACACAAGAGATCAGCAATGTAGGTTCATTTATGGAGAAGATGCGCGTGAATATCCGCAAGATGTTTGGAAAAATGGTGATCTATCGAAAGGTTGCGGTGTGATGAAATGTGCTGTGTCAAAGAAAGATAAAAAATGCAGTTATATGCAATACTATTGGGTAGACAGAACACCTTGCGGAGAAAGAAAATGGTGTATAAACGGCAATTGCATAGAGAACATAATCTCAAAACCTGGTTACGGTGTTTGGAGCAATTGGAGTGAATATGGTCCATGCTCCAGAACTTGTGGAGGTGGTATTAAAAAAAGATTTCGCAAATGTCTCAATCCACCAAGTCAACATGAAAACACATTCTGTAGAGGTGAAAATATAGAGTATGAAACATGCGCAAGGCAAGATTGTCTGGACTCCGCAGATTATAGGTAAAAATAATCAAAGTTATATTACTACTTTCTAAAGATAAAATTTTCATTATTCAAACAATACTTTCAATGTAAAAAAATATTGGATGCGAAGATTCTTGTTTTTGTAGACAGCAGCAATGCGATGACTTCATACAAGAAACTAAAGAGGGTGTAAAATGGATTCCAGATTATGGTAAGCTCGATATGGAAAGTCATCATTCTTTCAACCAGTAGCACAAATGACTATTGCAATCACATTTTTTTTACACAGGTCATGGTATTTATCAGTGCATACTCATTTGTCGGCGTTTTCCTGCAACTAGCAGATACGAAAAACCTGTCATGAAGCAATACGTCGTTGATGGAACTAAATGTAACAAATACACTTTCGACATGTGCGTTAATGGGGTCTGCATGCCATCTTCATGTGACAACAGACTTTACACAAAAGCTAAACTCGATGCTTGCGGAGTTTGTCAGGGTGATAACTCTACTTGTGTGAAGGTTAAAAACTCCAAATACATCAATACTTTGACTGATAAACCTTCTGATGGCTCAATCACTTATGAAGTATTGACCATCGTGACTGGTAGCAGATACATCAAAATTGAAAGAAAGAAGAAGAAGGAAAGCAGCCTTGACTGCTTAGGTACGTGGATGAGACTTTTTTTGAATAAGGTGGAATTGATTCTTTTTATAACGTCAGATACACATATGTCAATATGTTACGTTCTTCGTTCTACATGATACATAGAAAAGCCTGATATGATTCTTTGTTTCTTAGTGCTTAGATCTGGAAAGAAATTCTTTCTCAATGGGGAATACTTTAGCCAAGGATGGGGCGCAAGTAACATTGTAGAAGAAAGTGGAAACTACACTGGTTGCAAAGCTTTAAATGAAGGAGTCTACATCACAGGTCCTTTGAAACTGGATTTGACTGTCGAAGTATTATGATATTCCTCTTCATTATAAATATCGTTCAGTTTTTTTAGATTCTGGCACTTAATTATTTGCCGTTTTGTGCGTGCAGGTGTACATCAATAAGACATATGAGAGGCACCACACAAACGATACGATTGTGTCATACGAGTACATGAAGCCCATCAAACATCATAAAAGACGTTCTCTAAAAGATGATTGAATGCGATGTCAGAATTATAAAAGTTTTTTCCAAATTTGTGGGGAATTTATAGAATTATATGAGTTTTCTGTTGTTTTCATTAATTTCTGCATTGATTTATGTAATCGTAAGCTAGTGGTAGTAGATTCCTCATAAAATTCTAAGACGATGTTTTATTTGTTATTTTTCTTTCAACTCGAAATCAAAAAAGATGTGAAAATTATAAGTTTCACCAATCGGCGCGCTCCTGCGAGGAATGGCGATAGAAATCACGCACCGAAATTGTCAGTGACTGGAGTGAGGTGGACGCGCACCACGATCGGCCAATTTACAATCACTTATGTCTTCCTTAATTTTGATTGTTGACGACTACACAAAAGGAACTTCCTTCTCAGAATTTTACAATAAACATTTTTGTCTCAAAATAACCTAATTCTACCTATTTTTGGGAAAATTTATCACGGTGGCGTAACGCCGTAAATATCATGATTTTCAGATGAAAGACCGTGTCCCTTTGGGGGCGGCGGTCTGGGCAGTCGCCCCGTTTAGCCTCAACCTGGCAATTACCTGTAGGGCATAATTGTCATCCTTTACATTTTTCTGCCCGGCTCGTGTGTGCACGATCCGCCATTTCCACCCCCGCAGGGGCGTCGGATCACGCGAGGTCGTGCCTGTCGCAAAAGTCCACGCGATCCGCGAACCACGCAACGCCGAAACAACACTGTCTTGCTTTTTCAGTATCACGTTTCTAATTATCAATTTTAAAGGGATTTCTGCCTCGGAAATGTATTCGGATGCGTACTCTAGGCTGTCCTTCTAAAATAATAAAAAAAATAGTTCACGCACGGAAAAAAGTGAAATGAACGGAAGTTTCTCGCAAGCGCTGCACAGCATCATGAGTATATAAGAGTATTTTATTTTTTTGTTTTTTTGGGTCACGTTAAATGAAAAAAATCCGTTTTTTTAAGGTTAGATGGAATATAATGTGAATGAATTGTGAAAAAATTTTCCCATTGAGCGAGAGCTCCCACGAAATTAGCCACAAACGTGTATTATTTGGCCCCCGCACGAATACGTATACACGTCTGCATGCATTATGAAAGCAGCTGCGTAGCGCCGTATTCGCACGCGCGATTTCCCACGTTGGTCGGAAAACAAAGTGGTATCTATCCGGAAATGTTTCGTGTCTTGTACGTTTCAAAACTTGTCTGCAATTTTCGACGAATCCATTTACCCTACTTCCCTTCACTTCTAAACGAAAAATGTGATGTTATTCGAAAAATTTCATTTCATGGTAAACTTAGGGGTGAGGTACTGTCAGAACTTACAAGACTGCAGAAGAAAAAAGATTTAAATCTTGGGGAATAATCTGATAAATAATCCCACGATTTAGGTGAGTTCAATTTTCCGACTAAAAGTAAAATTTTTTATCAGAAAACGCATGTTAAAATGTCACGAAATAGTGGCAATTTGAATCATTGAGTACATGTCGCTAATGGTATGTTTCATGTCTCAGGGAATCTTTTTCATGGAAAACGATTAGGTCGTGAATATATGCATATTGCATTAACGATGTCGTGACTTGACGCAGATTTTTTGTAACTTGGGCAATTAGTATTAATTTACTTTGGGAATTGTAGAGAAATGTGGTGGAATGAATGAAACGAATGGTAATTGAGTAAAATGCCTACCCATAAGGACTGTCCAAAATCAACATTAATCAATAGTGACCGATATCTGCATGAAAATGCGATGAATTCAGAATATTTCCTAGCTTTCATTTTGCCTAAAAAAAATTCTTGAAAACCGATAAGTGTGCATCATCTTGTGCCGTCATGTTGCAAAACAGTGATCGCATGCTGACTGCGAATTACTTTCAAGTGGTTTCGATTTCCATCACAGAAGGCGTTTGAAATCATGTTGCATGACGGATGTCGATTTAATGGTTTGATTTTGAAGTGCCTTCGATGCCAAAGTTGGTTACGATCGGTTTTGTTAAGTTCGAGTAAGAGATACTTACTCGATACTGAGACTGCTAAAAATATAAATACACATTGAAATTGTAAAAATCTCCGGTACCTATCGTAAAAAAAGATTTTTTATTTAGAGTTTAAGAATATATATATTTTTTTATTTATATATGAATGTTTAATGTGATCACGAATGCAAATTTCCTAAGAACGCCCCACCGAAATTGAATTCTAAAAAAAGGTCGTGAAAAATTAAAGGCATCGTCATATTTGTGTTTAATTACAAAGTCTTTTATCGAATGGTTTTTCAAAAGGCTTTACTTTTGAAAAGTTGTTAACGGCAACCGGCTGCAACTTTTATTTTTTTGAATTTCCCGCCACTGGCGCTGGCGCGAGCTTCGAGCGCCTTTCAACAGAGGGCTGCGCGAAACTTTTTCTAATGAAAGAATTTTCCGTATGTGTGACTTAGTATGTTAATGATGTGGTATTGGTCCTTTGTAATACGTTTGATGAATAAATATCAAATCAGGCCCATACCTTGAAGAACTTTCATATATTTTTTACACCTCTGATTGTTGTGCGACAAACTACCCCACGTATAACAAAATAAAACCGATTTTAAAAAAAGTCATACACGTTCTTTTCTATTCAATATCTTAAAATGATTTTAAAAAAAATTTTTTCAAGACCAAAAAAAAATAAGGCCCCCGAAGGCTCTTTTAAGCTTGGGGTCCTGGTACGCCACACTGCCTACATTCGCCTACTTCCGGCCCTGGCAATATCTAATTCTATATGAAACATCAGTTCTGTTACATTTTTTTGGCCAGAATTATAATTCGTCGTCATCTTTAAGTTCTAGAAATAGACTCGAAATCCAAAATGAAGGAGACTCGCTGGAAAGTCGCGATGTTTATTTTATCCCTGCTAATCAAGGGACGTATTTGCGTTTTATAATCCTTGGTCGGCTAAGAGGGTGAAATCTGAAAGCTTAGTGGAATCTCCGCTCGGTCGGATGGGTAATCCCAGAGTGCCCCTCAACTTTATTTCTAGCCCTCCGCGTTCTCCTTCATCGGGGCGAAGACTGCAGCGGCGTCTTAGGCTGCCGCACGCAAACTCGCCCCGTCGACTTAATGGCTTATTTTATTCGGTAATATCGCGGCTCGCGACGCTCGCGAGCTTCAAATATCGGCGCCATAAATTATCGAACCGAGCGGAATTAATTCCGCAGGAAAAAATCGCATCGAAGGGTGGATTTTTCGTGAACAAGCTCTGGCTCGTTTTTCGAGGTTATGTCACCTTGAGGGAGTATTTGACGAACCTGGTTTGAAAATGACGTTGGATGGGGGATGAAAAATTTCGGGTCGGCGAAACACGTGTCAAGGGATGGATTATCATGGGCGAGACATAACAATCAGGAACACGATAACACGTGGGATGAATGCTCGCCTTGATGCCGAGGCATCAGGATAAGGTCGAAGAAGAGATGCGAACGAGATGAAAGATGACGAGTAAAGGAACCATGGTGGCGGTAGGGGGCGCTTAATTAGAGCCCGGCTTCCATGAGATGCTTGAGGCTTCCCTACAGTCTAAACTTCTCTCTTCCTACAGTTTATCCGCGTAAAGTGGCTATCTTGGAATCACCCTCGGAATCAAATAGGCGCAACGTATTGTTGCTTTCTTGTTACTGTCGCGCTGCATAACCATAATCAAGGGTGGGTCTGCTCACTAGAGACTTTAGGTACTTCTAAGGTAGCTTCTAAAAATTGTCAAATCATTCAAGATATCCTCTCACCTTCAATGATTGTCATTTTTCCCAAATCTTCGCGAGTTACTGAAAGCTTCCCAGCTGGGCGCCATAAATTAAATCCGATAGTTGTTTCCGTGCCTCGTACATTTGTCGGGGTATTAATCTCGGAATTGTTTCCTTTTCTGTTCTTATCTCTTACTCGGGGGCGATTTTTTTTTCAATCAAGGTGAAGGTGGTACCGCGTCTCCGGGCAAGAGAGCGGAGCCCCTTTTCCTCGTTTAAGGCCGGCTTTCTCGGCTGGCGGCGTACCACGCGATGCTACATTTTTAATTACTTACACCCACGCAGCTGCATTGCGCGATGACTATAAATCAAGCAGAGCACCGCCCAGCAAAGTAATTACAGCTTGAATTTTAGATAATGTTGCCGCAACCAGGGCTCTTCGCTCCACCGACGGCCACCCACACCCCCGGCCCTTGCTTCTTATACAAGCCGTCACAATCCGATTCGCGATCGTGGCCTCAATTTTTTTTTAATTTGCGTTATTTTAGGATACGGATATTCTATTTTGTGCATTGGTTACTAGGTTTGAGGAGGAAGTCGATATGGCAGAAAGTAGTTTGAGGGAAGATGGCGTTAAAACTTACAAAGGGAGGGGAGGGGGGGTCTGGCTTATGCAACGCAGATTTTGACGAAAATTAATACCTTTTTTTTGCTACCAGAACATGTAAGTGAAATATTTTGATTAAACAGCAATTAGTTTGCAAAAAATACAGCGAACCCCTTATTGTCACATGTGGCTATCATTATATAATTATATTCTACGACATGTAGTTTATGCATTCTTGATACAACTTCCCATTAAAAATTTTTTCTGAATAAATGATGGCTTCATTTATCGTCATACAATCAAAAGCGTCCAGAGTGTTCTGTGTGGAATAAATAATGCAAGAACTTTTACGCTGTAAATATATAGTAAATGATTGACTTACCGCCCGGATGGGGGGTTAACAAGGAAGGACGTGACCAGGTAGAATTGCATGTAATTACCTGCAAATAGAAAATTCTGAAGGTAAATATCGTTTTACATTCGTATTATGACACAATATTCAAATTAGTAAGGCAAAATCATTATGAATGTCGTTCTCAGCTGTAAAAATTCAGATAGAAACTCCAATTAGTAATGGCCAATTGGAATGTCCAGTGGGGTTATTTGAGCAAATTTTCAAATGGAATTTCTAATTGGAAACTCCAGTTGGAACCCAAGTCGACAACTTCCAATAAAAACTCTTATTGAAAATTCCAAATGGAAACTCCAATCGGAAACTTTATTTCAGAATTCTGATTGGAGTTTCGATTGGAAATTGTATTGGTTGTTTCTAAATCGTCTTCAAAAAATTTTTTTAGGTGAAAAAAAGGATAATTCAAGTTATAAAATAAAGTTCTAAACAATTAGGTTTCACACGAATTTTGTTTTGATAATTTGTTAAAAAGTTCATTGTGACTCTCTGGATTATGAAGTACATAAATAAGAATTTCAAGTTCGATTCGTAATAAGCAAATAAAATTTTTAATCCAAAACTCTGATCGGATTTTCCAACCGGAGTTTGTAACTTGTGTTTTTCATTCGAGTTTCCGTTTTTCCATTTGGAGTTTTCATTTGGAGTTTTCAATTAGAGCTCCTTATTGGAATATTGATTTGGAGTTTCCAATAGAGTATTCAATTGAAAATTCCATTTTAAACTACAAATGGAAACTCCATTGACAACTTAAATTGTAAACTCCGAATAGAAAGTGTAATTGAAATTTTCCAATGGAAACTCCAATTAGAAACTCTGTTTTGAAATTCTGAATATAGTTTCGACTGGAAATTTTACTCGCTGTTTCTGAATCACCCTCAAAATGTTTGTTAGGTGAAAAAAAAGATAATAAATTTTCTAAAATAATTGAAAGTCATAGCGAGTAAAATATTCATTCGAAAACTCTAATTGGAGTTTCTAAATGCAGTTTCTATTTGGTGTTTTCAATTGGAGTTTCCATTTTGAGTTTGTATTTTAAGTTTTCAATTAGAATTCTCAATCAGAATTTCCCATTGGAATTTCCATTTTGAGTTTCCAATAGAGTTTTTAATTAGAAATTCCATTTGAAACTCTAATGAAAACAACAATTAGGAACTCCAATTGACGACTCCAAAGAAAAACTCTAATTAAAAACTCCAAATAGAGACTCCAATTGAAAACTCCATTCGGACATTCCGAATGGAGTTTCAATCAGAAATTTTATTTGCTAGTTCCGAGTCACATTCAAAATTTTTTTTAGGTAAAAAAAAGACAGTTCAAATAAATAAAAGACCGTTACAATCAAGCTTTAAACAATTTTTTTTCGATAATTTGTTAAAAGCTTCATTGTGAATCTCTGGATGGCAAATAAAAAAAAAAAAAATTTAAACCCAACTCGTAATCAGCAAACAAAATTTCCAACCGAAAACTTCAATTGGAGTTTCCAAATAAAGTTTCTAATTGGTGTTTTCAATTGGAGTTTCCATTCGGAGTTTCCAATGAAGTTTTCAATTAGAAACTCCAATTGGAAACTCAAATAGAACTTCAGATCGAAACACTAATTAAAAACTTTAAATGAAAACTCCATTTGGCAACATTATTCGGAAATTCTGAGTGCAGTTTCGAATGGTGTATGCTGTTTCCATAACAATTTCAAAAATTTTATTTTTTTTTTTGAAAAAAAAAGGTTATTCAATTTTCAAAATACAAGATACTCACAATCAAGTTCTAAAGAAAATTTTTTTTTTTATAATTAGCCTAAAAGTTCATCGTGGCTCTCTCGATGATAAATTACATAAAAAAAATTTTATGTGCGATTCGCAACCAGCGAATGAAATTTCTAATCAAAAACTCCAATTGGAGTTTCCAAATGGAGTTTCTTATTGGTATTTCCAATTGGAATGTCCATTTTAAGTTTGTATTTTAAGCTTTCAATCAGAGTTTCTAGTTAGAGTTTACTATTGGAACTTCCATTTGGAGTTGCAATTTGGAGTTTCCAAAGGAGTTTTCAATTAGAAATTCTATTTGAAAATTCGGTCGAAAAATATATGACTTTCTAATTGGCCATGTCAAATTGTACTTCCATCTGAATTTTTACAGCTGGATTGTGTAGTTGTTTGGGAAAAAAGGGATGCGTACACTGTAACCAGTCTGAAATTTCGTGTTAATTTCCATTTCGTTAAGATCTAAGCTATTGTTTTTATTCAGCAATAATGTCGACTTGACCCAAATCCCAAGAATGATTAAAGCCTGATTAAAAGCCCAGGACGTACGTATAGTTTTAAAAGCAAAGGACACTCTCTTCGTCCCCCTTCAAAAAACCCATATAATCCTGTATATCTCGATCTATAAAACGTTCGTACCTCTAAATAAACCAAAATTCAGAAAAAAAAGGCTCCAAACGAACCCACATGCATTCGGGCTATCGCGTGAC
Organism: Platygaster robiniae; assembly: GCA_028476575.1. NCBI lineage: Eukaryota > Metazoa > Arthropoda > Insecta > Hymenoptera > Platygastridae > Platygaster > Platygaster robiniae. The sequence continues at coordinate 43,412,043 of CM052022.1, forward strand.
CCCGGGGGCACCGCGTCTTGACGGATATCGGAATAATCGCTTATCGCCGCCGATCGTGCGTGAATTCGACACGAAAGCGCCGGGGTGTGTCTTTAGAAAAGCATTAGTGCTCGGAATTAATTGATCGCGCAAAGGCATCGGTTACCCGGAGGAACCTACATGCTCCTCTCTCCTCACTGAAGGGTCGTCAGTGTTGGGGTTAATAGCGGTACTAGTCCGTACCAGTCGAAAAGCCCTTCGACCATCTCGTGCTTGCTCGCATTGCCCCCCACTCGAGGCTGCAACGAATGCAGGTGCAACGATATAATTCGATACCTCCCTGGCTTCGTTTCGTATCGGCACCTAATTTACCCCAACAGACGTGGAGTTCACTTTTACCCCCAATTTTTGGGGATTTCGACCTCGACTGTCTGTAGAGGACGAAAAGATGAAGACAGGTCTGTATATTTTGGAAATATACATGACATTTTGGTGCTAGACGAAAAAAGGAAAATTTTCGAACATTCTTTTTCTTTGGAGCGTATATTGCGAAGATACCAAAGACCCGGGGCAAAGAGGTGAGCATCGGTTACGAAGCGTTTGTTTGACGAGGTCGAGAGCCGAGGGTTATTAAGCTCAGCCCACAGACCACATCAGAGCCCGCTCGGGTCCTCGGCATATTCATTTACCTCATACTCACCGCCTCCTGCACATCGCAAACCCCTTGCTGAACCACGTATGTCTGCTTCGTGACGAGCTCTAATATCGCATGCTAAGGATGGGAGTCGAAAAGGAATATATCGATGTCAGATCATCCGATGGTCTGAGAGAATCAGACGTGTGATATCGATGTAGTGGGAAAAACAATTTTTTGGGGAAGAATTCGTGAAGAGATTTGGGATAGTTTTGATATTTTTTCAGTCCTTGTAGTTCTTGGAGAAATTTCTCGTGTTTTTAGGGATTTTCACATAGATAGCTAGAATTTGATTTCTTGGGATTCAAAGTTGGGCAAATTTTCGGTTATTTTATACATTTTTGTTGAAATTTCATTTTCCTGAACTTTCAGTACTTCTAAGATTGCATGTAACATTTAAATTTTTTCAGAATATTTTCCTATAGATTTCTAGAATTTCGTGCTCTTATTAGTTATGAAATTTTTTTGGATTTCAAGCATTTCATTTATCTGCAGAATTTTTATGTTTTTATGGTGTTTGAATAAATTCATAAAAGGCTGTTGAAGATAATTCTTGAGATTTGAAGTTAAATCTATTTCAACTCCATCAAAAAAATTTTCAGAGAAGACAGCCTTCGATGATTTTCGCTACGAAAGTGTTTTTCATAATATTTTTTTTTTTTATGGTTTCTACACAGATTTCTAGAATAAAATGCTGCAGAAATCCGAGTTTTGTTAATTTTTAACGTCATTCAACTATCATTTTACCGTCTATTTAACGTATGTCTAAAACTCTTAACGTCTATTGAACGTGAATTTCAGATCTTTAATGTCTATGTAACGTACAGTCCTGAATTTCAACGTCTTTTTTACGTATACTAGGTAATCACAACGTCTACTTAACGTACAATCAAACCTTGAATCTATTCAAAGTATGTTTCATTGTATGAACGTCGATTTACCGTACACTTCAGAATTTTGACGTCTACCTAACGTATACTCCATCATTTGAACTTCTATGGTGTTTATTTAACTATTATATTAAAAATATGATAGAACTTATATTGGAGGTATATCAGCGTATATTTTTACGTCCATTTCACGTACGCTGAGGAATTTTAACGTCTTTTCAACGTATCTTGAAGAATTTTACCGTTTGTTTAACGTATGTCTAAAAATCTTAACGTCTATTGAACGTGAATTTCAGATCTTTAATGTCTATGTAACGTACAGTCCTGAATTTCAACGTCTTTTTTACGTATATTAGGCAATCACAACTTCTACTTAACGTACAATCAAACCGTGAATCTATTCAAAGTATGTTTCATTGTATGAACGTCGATTTAACGTACACTTCAGAATTTTCACGTCTGTCTAACGTATATTCCATCATTTTAACGTCTATTTAACGTGTAATTTAGAATGTAATCGTTGATGTTTATTACAGAATCTTTGCGTTCATTTCAGATATTTCTGAAAATGGAACGTCCATTTTACTTTTATAACAGATATTCATCATGTATGCAAGGATTTCAAGAAAAGCTTATTTCAAAACGTAAAATCTTCTACATTCATAGACTAAAGATCCCACCATGATTTTTCCCTGTAGCCAACAGTCGTACCGAACACCCCCACTCTTAAAAAAAGTTGTACCTCGGTGGCGAACGAAGGTGAGGAACATGCGCTCGACAAGCAATTACCCAAGGTGCCCGGAGGGCATGAAAATCCCGATCGACAACTTATTTTATACAATCGGGAAATCTTGTTTGGCAGACTTTACTGAACGGTGCTCGTAGCTGCTCGCGAAGATGACAATGCCGCCCATAATAGGGTGCCTATATCTCGGTGCCGAGGTGCTTCTCGTCTTTGCGAATGAAGCAGACACTCCCCGGAGTATTCTAATTGTGAGAGACAGCCCCGAGAAAATACTCGACAGAAGTTGCCCGAGCTCCTTTACGTCGGGCATTTCAACGTGCCACCAACACTGTCTCCACCTTCGAATCTCCACTTTTCCGAGCCACCCTCCCCCATTTTCCCTATCTTCTCGCACGAGACTTAATTCCGAAGGCGAAATTAAGTACCTCGTCGAGGTAAATACAGAGGGACGACGTATGGTCCCAATCTATCCTGAGTTACTATAATAAAAACAAATAAAACAAAATTACTATAAAGAAAACTATAATGTCATGTAGAAATTAAATTGATAAATCAATGAATTTTTTTTGTATTTCTAAAAAAAGGATTACCTCTGATTATTATTGAAACAATCACTATTACGAAAAAATGTTATATTAAGAATTATTATAATTTATTCATTTATATTGCATGTGGACTGAGTGGGGGAAAAAGTGTGCACTTACTAACAAGAATTTGTTATAAAAATCACTGTCACTGTAATGCAAAGCTATGTTGTATGCTATATGTTAAGTAGTATAGCATATGTTTAATCAGACGTCTTCTCCAATTTGTTTCTTTTCTAAAATATGCTAGCTAAATTTTCTTTTTCAATGTTTTCTAGAGAAAATTTTATTCAGAACAATGTAGCTTATTGTTATCAAAAGTCGAGGACTGGAATTCAAACTAAAATTTTGGAGGTAAATATGTCTCTGTGACACGATAAACAGATTTTCCCTGGGGTTATCAAAAAGTAGAAGCCCAAAATGAACCCTGAGAATTCCTATCTAACATTTAGATCAGCCTTGCAGTGACAGTCTTTGTGTCGACAATCAAGCAACTCGTCAAGTTCAAACATTTCCTCTAAGGTAACATCAAATTTTAGCAAACAATACAAAGTTTTTTTTAGATAATATGATAATGATCCAACATTATTCTTCATAAGAGTTCAGACTTTAATGAGAAAAGGGGACGGGGGGGGGGGGGGGTTCTTGGGGTGAAACCCCTAACAGAATTTTATAATAAAAAATAATTATTTAAGAAAAAAAGAAAAAAAATACAATAATACGGAAAATAACATGGGAACATATATATTTTATAATTTTACAAATAAAATTCTCGTCTTTGCAGGAAGATTGAAATAAATAGGAAAATTTTGACCATCTGCTATGGATATTTCTGGTGCAAAATAATGTCTTTTCTCGTACAAAAAAAATCAGAATCATTTACTGCTTAATTAAAAAGACCTAATAGTTATAACTTGAGAATTTCAACAGTTGAGTAAAAATTTTTATACATCTACATTTTGGAACAATTTATTTTCATGGCTAAAATTTTGAAGGAGATATCGGACGTTATATTTATTTTCAAGCATTGGGTGAATATGGAGAAGAGAGTTAAAAAAAAGAGACCAAAATCTGTAGCTTATGTTTTCACGAAGAAAATTTTATTCGCATTAGATAAACTCGAATAAATCAAAATTTTGTATAACTACCTGAGATCGACACTTTTTTGTATTTTAACGTAAAATCTAACATAGTAGGATTCCGACATGAAAATTGTGGAAGTCAGAAGATTAAATAACTCTAACTTGAAAATTTTGACAGCTGAGTGAAGATTTTTGAACAATTTCATTTTAAAACAATTTTTTTTGATATTTTTAATTTCGAGTAAGATGTTATGTTGTACATTAGTTTGAGATTCTTGTTTCACCCCTCCCCCCTCAAGACGAAAAAAATAAATAAATAGCATGTCAATATCGAGATAATTAAATTTCTGAATTTTTACTAATTATATTTTCAATTTATTTACACCATGTACTGTCATTTGTTTATAAGTATTTATTTAGAGTAAGAATTGAAAAATTTAATGGTTATGTATTGTTATTGTTTACGAACATTGAATTTATTGATATTGGAGTAGAAATTTGTTTTAATCATTAAAAACATAAGAATTATATTAAATTATCAATGATAAAAATTAATAATACCTTAGAATTATATGTTATTAAAGCATGAAATTTTAATTACATAAAGTTTTTTTGTTGAATATGAATGCATGTAATATAAAATTGTGAATTTTGAAGTGTTCATTTTTTTTACTTTGTTTTACAATTAAAAAAATGAAGGATTTTTATTCAGAAAAAATCCATACAAAAGTATTTTCGAATTTTGAAATCATGCTATTGACTTGACAATTATAATTATTTAAGATGAGATATAAGAATAAAAAAATTTGGAGTACGATTTCTGAAGAATGAAGATTTTTTTTAAGAAAACTTGAAAAAACAAAAAAGCAGGTATAAAAAGAACTTTTTAATTTGAAAGATTCAAAATTTTATACTCCAGAAATTATTCAGTACCTTCAAGTATTATTTCAAACTAGAAATACTTTTCGTTCAATAAACATTTAGATTAAGACAATGATATTTAAACTACAATGTTATTCAATGTTAATCAATAAAATAATGATAACCATCGTAATAATTTGAAATTTCAGATATTCCATTTATAAATGGCAAATTATTTTTAACAACTAATAATGATTGATCAAAAATACGAAATTTTCAAATAATAATTCATTGGGTTCGTAAAGTTTATACTTTTCAATTATTTAGAAATTATAATAAGATTTATGTTCAGAAATTATGAATTATGGAAAGGCATTATTCAATTGACTATTGAATAAATTTTTGAAATTCCAAATTCTTAATTTTTTTTTAAATTCAAGTTGAAAAATATTTAGGTGACAGATAAATAAAAAAAGTAGTTTTTCAGAAACAATTACAGTTCGAAATTTACAATCCGAAGAATTGCATAAATTTGGACTTGAGAATTCTGGTAATTCGAGGTGAGTTCTATTGATGAGAAAATTTATAATTTTTTACCCAAAAGCATACAAAATAAAATAAACATAAAATGACAAAAAAATTCTATTGAATTAAAAGAGTTTACACACAAAATTTGAATGATTTACATACGAACCCCTGAAATGAAAAATTAAAATGCCTCTATTATAAACTCCCTAGAAAAAACGAAATATCCGAAAATCGTCAACTTCTCGAATTTTTTAAACATCCTTAAAAAGAGGAAAACTATTTTAAAAAAAAAACATAGTCAAAAATTTTTTTCTGTGTGCCCCTCCTCCCTCGGTCATGAATGTTCCTTAACCAGCCATGTATGATAAATTAATTATATTTCAACAGTATCTTTACCAACATCATAAATAACAATCAAATATCAAATAATCCCAACAAATCACGAGAAATTTATTCCAACCCTTAAAAACAGGGACGATACCTCATCGAGGTCAAGTCGGACCTTCGCGAACCAACCCCCCCCCCCCGGACCAACCCCGTCTTTCGTTGTCACCGCGGCCCATTTTCCCTAACACCCCAGCAGTACACTCAAATTATTCATTGTTAGTGGGCGCAAACTGTGAAACTCGTTACCGCGATAAATCAAAAACCGTACTTTGGTATATAATTCCCTCAAGTGAAGGCGTCGCTTATATTTATTCGAGGCGAGAAAATTAAATTCCCACCGACGACCAGGCTCGTTTTTTCGTCATTTTTCCTCGAGCTGAAATTATTATTGTTTCAGTATTAGAAAAAAAGGAATAAAAAAAATAATACTGGTAATAAAGTTAAAAATGAGTTAATTAAAATCTTATGCAAGTGTAATCAATCACAAATATTGCTTTTTAGGTATAGTGAAACAAATATGTAATTCTTTATCGAATTTTGAGTCGAAAAGTCCTTTGCCACTTTTCTCAAAAGTCAAAATAAAAAAAGTTATTGGGAGTTCGAGTTTCAGCCAATTAGATTCCTTAGATTTTGGGGTTGAATAACTTTTTTGATTTTGAGTTTTGGAAAAAGTAGCAAAGGACTTTTCAACTTAGAGAAATATTGAGAAATTTTTGAAAAATTTTGTTCCATGTATTGTATCTCTTTTTGTCGAGAGCGGTTTTGTTATTTAAACTTCAAGCTTGCATAAGTTTTTCAATTTTGAGTTTTTGGAAAAGTGGTAGAAGGACTTTTCGATTCGAAATTCAATGAGGAATCACTTTTTATTTTTTTTTCTCATCTATTTTTCAATAAACTAATTGATTTATTATTTCTTCACTATTCACTATTTATTAAATAAATTGAAAACAAAAATGTAATTTTTTATTGAATGTCAAGTCGAAAAGTCCTCTGCCACTTTTCTCAAAAGTCGAAATCAAAAAAGTTATTGGGGGTTCAAGTTTCAGCCAATCAGATTGCTTAGACATTGGGGTTGAATAACTTTTTTGATTTTGAGTTTTGTAAAAAGTGGCAAAAGGTTTTTCGAATTAGAAAAATATTCAGAAATTCTAGCCCAATTGTGTTCCATGAATTCTACTTCTTTTTGTCGAGAGACCGTTTATAATTTAAACTTTAGGCTTGAATAACTTTTTAAATATTGATTTTTATGAAAAATGGTAAAGGACTTTTCGATTGGAAATTCAATATGGAATCACGCGTGTTTTCGTTTTTTTTTTTTACTATTTTTCTATACACTAATTGATTGATTATTTCTTATTTATTTACTATTATTTGATTAAATTGAAAGAAAAAAATGTTTTCTGCATGACAAAAATTCTTTTAATGATTTAACTTTTGTGTCGCCACATTCACGAGTCGGTCGTGAGACAATTGATTTTAGAGACACATACTCGGGGCGCAGGGTCCTAGCCATAGTCGCCGGGACGCTGGGTACTTGCCAATCTCGAGCGAATAATTATGTATAAAGTCGATGGGAGTCGCGGCGACGTCGGGGAAGGGCGTCGCCGGTGTACGTAATGGTGGTGGCTCGCAGCTCAAAATACGTCTAAATATTAATGAGATGTCCCTGCCTACGGCGTATCACGAGAGGTAACTTAGTCCAGGTATGTTCATGCTTTCCCCCACCATCGACTCTGTCAGCTCATATCACACTTTGCTACGTACTCTTATCAGCAATTGCCAAGAATGAGGCGTTAATTTGATTAATTTTCAGTGTTGTTACCATTTTTTGGAAAATAATTCAACCAATATTTGAATCAATACTAATTAAAAAAAAGAAAATGATAAGATATGAAAATAAAATAAAACAAAACAAAATACATCAAAAGAAAAAAAAAGCAAAAAAAAAAATTAAAAAAAAAAAAAAAAAAAACTATGATTCCTCATCAAATTTCCCGTCGAAAAGTCCTTTACCACTTTTCATAAAACTCAAAATGAAAAAAGTTATTCAATTTGAACAATAAAGGCCCTCTCTTGAAAAGAAGGGGTTGACTTCGTGGACCGAAATTTTCCCAAATTTTTTCATATTTTCTGATTAGAAAAGTCCTCTGCCACTTTTTACAAAACTCAAAATCAAAAAAAAAAAAAATATTCAACCCCAAAATCTAAGGAATCTGATTGGCTGAAACTTGTGCCCCGAATAACTTTTTTGATTTTGAGTTTCGTGAAAAGTGGCAAAGGACTTTTCGACTTAGAAAAATGTCGAATAAATCCAAGATAATTAATTTTTGCATTTCCATCGATTCTGTATATTCTCAGATTTTTTCTTCTCCTCGAATTCAAGCAGCCAAGAGACTGCATCCGCTTTTCCCAAGGTTCTTAATCGATTGCCCTGAGTTTCAAACTTTCCATGGCCACCCTGCCTTTAGTGCTTCTTCTTCCTTTACTCCTTGCTCGAGGAAACCGAGAGAACTCGGCAAAGACGACTAAAATAAAGAAGAAACAGAGAGAAAACGCCCGAGAACCGAGCCAGGCAACCAAGTCTGTAAATTTTCTTACATTTTATGAGCTATCAGAATTTCATAACCTCGAGCCAGTCCGCGTGGTACTTTGCCCAGAAAAAGTTTCGTCGCTGGAACTCAACCCAAGTCTTCTGTAGACGATATTTTTTGCAGGGAAATTTTTTTTTACTTCGTTCTTCATGTTATGTATACGAAGAAAACTGCGTGAACGAGATATATACACTTGTATCTTGATAAGTGGGACAGTGGACTGCCCATCGCTATCCCGTTTATCGAAGAACTAGTGTAAAATGAATAAAAATGTGAAATATACCTGAAACTACTATAAATAAGGTTGTTTTGACTTTAAGGTCAGTTAATCTGTTTTATTTATTTGTTTTTTAGGTATTTTTGGTATTCAAGCTAGGTTTGGGAAGTCACGTAATACTCGCGTGATTTGGGGTCGTGCGTTCGCGTGACTTTATGGTTAAATAGTGCTCGTGTGGCGATCGGCGACTCGTTAATTTACGAGTCATTTTCTCCAGTGACGTTTGCTTTTGCTTTTGGCGCGATTTCCTCGGAATCCGAAAGCGTGTGCCACGTTATGCATAAGGCACGAAAACTTTATCGAACGTTTCACGAGATTTTCTGGGTTTGGGAAAATTTGTGCAGGGTTTTTGTGTGTAATTATGAGTGATCGTTTGGGTGTGATGTATGGTCATGTTTGATGTCAGATATGCTTGTGTGTAGATAGAAAAACATGAATTTCGAAAGACATGAAAGACATTTATGAGAAAATTGTATGTTTTTTGTTTCAAACTGTAAAAATTCATTGAAGAATAAAGAAGAGTTTGATTTTTTTGAATGGATATTATTTTTGATGATACATTTTTCATGAACAGTCACGATTCTTCATGAAGGTAGAATAAAATAATGCTTGCATAGAGGACTGTAATAACTATGGTTGACACTGGGGAAGTCGGAAGTAACGTAACTTGATATCAATACAAGTATTTCCTTGACTTGGATGGGAAAAAGTTTCAGTATAAGTGGCTCGCAGAAAAAGTCAGAGAGACGTAATAAGCTGTTGTACATTTGGAAAAAAATTTTTGTTGTATGTGTCGCATGTAGATATTCGCGATATATAATTATTGTATTTTATTTAAAACGTTGATTTTCAATTCAACTCAGTATCTTCATTTTGAAAATGAAGATTTGTAATAAATATTATGATTTACATTTTTTTTTTAGGCAATAAGAGAAGTTTGTTGGAATTCAGCAATTTTTATTGACTCATAGAAAAAATCAACTTTTTATCAGGGTGATAACAGAAAAATTATAGTGATAAATGCATTATGAATTTTGATATGATTTGCATTTACTTCTTTCATCAATTTCAATAGTAAGTAGTAGAGCGCACGTTTAGTCAGCCGTAAAGTCTGTTTCTCATTAATGATTGTAGAATGATAATAGTCTGCAATATTTTCGTGAAAAATTGCTAGGGAAAATTTTCAACAATGTATAGTTATTCAATATGAAAATAAAATTAATTTTATATTTTTATATTTATTTATTTGATTCAATAATTAATTTATTTGACTGAAGTATACATTGTTTTTTCAGTTGTAAGTAGTAAAATGCACGTTCAGTCAGTAGAAAAATCAGTATCTCATTTATGATTGTAGAATTTGAATATTCTGTAATATTTACGTGAAAACTGCTAGAAAAAGTTATAAATAGTTTAAGCCAGTTGTTTTTAATTTAAATAAATTTACAGATTTTAGAGCTGTTGGCTATTTTTTTTTAAATTTCTTCAACTAAAAAATCTTCTTAAGTCTATGATTATGTGAAGTATATGAATTTTATGTGTTATTAATATGCAGTTAACTTTTTTTTGGTAGAAACAAAAATGTAAAAACGTAAGATTGTGCTTTTAAACTGTATAAATTATAAAAATTTAGTTGAGTATAATGGGGGTAAGTAATAAAAGACAATATTCTTTTTTATTTATGATTGAAGAAATTTTTTGTGAATAATCAACGACCAACATTATATATACTTATATTTTTCTTTTTAAAAAAAAGAACGTTCTCAGATTTGAAGAATATAATATTTATAAAGACCTGATTATTCCAATTTCATGGAAAAATGTTGAGTGTTACGAAATAATTTGTTGAAAATTGACAATTTTACTTCATTCCGAAATTTTACTGAAAACATCTTCAGACAAAATAGTTTCAAAGTTAACATTTATTCAAAACAATTCTAAATTTATTTATCTCAAACTTCAACAAAATTATTTTCCGTTTCAATGTTTTCAGCAATAATACTGTGAAATTTTGACAGAAACTATTATGTTACGAAAAAACAAAAAAAATTTTCATAATTCAAGGTTGTGGTTTAGAGTTTGACGTATTTGTTAGAATTAATTAGAGTTAGAAAGTAATTAAAAAATTTTTTATAACAAAAACAGTTTTAAAATTAACATTTTATTTTGTTCATAAATTTCATTATTTACATTAACCATGAATGATGTAATGATCTTTCCAAACAAAATTATGTTATCAAAATTTTCATATTTATTTACTGTAAAAAATCAAGATTCTTATTCTTTGTCTCAATGATAAAAAAAATGTCAAGTTCTAGAATTTGGAGTGTAAAAAATTTTCGTAGTTTTTGAAATGTTCGCCAGTGACTTCAACGTCAGAAAGACAAAATATACGCAATCAACGTAATTTTCCTGAAAAAAGTTTCTCAGAATTTCTAAGTCAAAAAAATCAAATAATATAAAAATTGATAAAAGTGGGTAAAAAAAAGAAATGACACCCATCATAAATCAGGCACTAAACTTAAAAAAATTTCACTCACAGTCTTCAAATTTTTTTTTCCTCTTGCCAAATCGAGCTCTTCACGATTTGAACTCTTCACCACACATTTTTCTCACTTTGAAAATCCTAAGAACTCCGTAAATGTCAAAAATTCAAAGTTCACAGTCCAACTCCCAAAAAAACCCCAGAAAAACTTGAATTCTACACTCTATAGTTCATAAACCACATCCACAAAAAAAATTTTCCAAATCTGACCGGAAAATCTTGAAAATCACAAACCGATCACTCCAACGATTCACAATCCAAGTCTTATGAAAGGAACAAAAAAAAACCCTACGACTCCAGAAAAACTAAGAATTTAAATTCGACAATTGATCAACAATTTCCACATGAAGAATTTTCCAAATCGGACCGGAAAATCGGGAAAATCACCGCTCGTACCCGGAACATGAAGCGGACACTTGTCTTGGGTGTAGCGACGGGTTTTTGAGGGAGAAGGCGACTCAAGAGGGGGAGGTATATGGTCTAGGGGGGGGTCGTGGGGCAGATTCCCAGGACCTGCTGGAGGGGCGGTTAACGGAGGTGGCCGCCCCTCACCGCAGTTGCCTCTGATTGGACCACCTCCAACTGCTCCTCCAAACTACCCCCAACCCTTTCCACAACCCCCCCCCCCCAACGTCATCCTGCATGAGCACTTTTCCTTCAGCTCCTATTTTCACCTTTTCATCTCATTTTTATGGTCCAAGCCCAATACCTACTTCCGTTCGTTCATTAAATGCCCTTAATTTTACATTTCACTGAGGTTTTTTTCCAAGGGTCAATCATTGAATGGAAATGTACATTAGGGTGTCACTTTGCGATGTGGGAATTTTTTTCATAACTTGTGCAAAACTTGAGATAAACGTTTGAAACTTGCCATAGTTTAAGTGTATTATGTTAGGTTTGAGGCCAAATTTTTCTGGATTTTTCTATCGCTTTTATCTGTGTTTGACAAGCACCGGAAAAAGGCAAATATGTGTCTGCGCTCGAGAAATAAAGGGCTTCCTCACAATTTTTTTTTAGAAAAATAAAACCAGTTTTTTGAAAAAATTCAAAGTCTTTGTATTTAATAATGTCAATAGGTATTTCATTAATTTTTTTAGGAAGAAATTTTCATTTTTTAGAGGTTTTTCTCCAAGGGTTAATCATCAAAAGAATATGTACGATAGGGTGTCACTTGGCAATGTAGGAATTTTTTTTATATCTTGTGCAAAACTTTAGATAAACGTTTGAAACTTGACATAGTTTAAGTGTATTATGTTAGATTAAAGACTAAATTTTTCTGGATTTTTCCATCGTCGTTATCTAGGTTTTACAAGCACCAAAAAAAAAGCAAACATGTACCTGCGGTCAAGAAATAAACAGCTTTTTTACGATTTTTTTTTTTAAAAAAACAAAACAAGTTTTCGGAAAAAACTCAGGGCCTACGTATTAATTTATGTCCAAAGGTATCCCATGAATTTTTTCAGAAAAAATTTCCTATTTTTCAGAGGTTTTTCTCCAGGGGTCAATCAGAGAAATAATATGTAAATTAGAGTGTCACTTGGCGATGTAGGAATTTTTTTCATAACTTGTGCAAAACTTAAGATAAATGTTTGTAACTTGGCATAGTTCAAGTGTATTATATTAGGTCTAAGACTAAATTTTTCTGGATTTTTCTATTGTCGTTATCTATATTTAACAAGCACTGAAAAAAAGCAAACATGTACCTGCGCTCGAGAAATAAAGGGTTTTTTTCTAATTTTTTTTTTCAGAAAAACAAAACAAGTTTTCGAAAAAAATTAAAGGCTCTGTATTTATTAATGTCAAAAGGTGTTTTTTGAATTTTTTCGGAAAAAAATTTCTGCAATTCAGGTCATAGCGATCATTGTGCCAAAGCACAATTTTTCGGACACCTCGACCGGTGAGCACGATAAATGAGGAACTATTCATCTGTAATAAAAAAAAAAAAAAAAAAAAAAAAAAAAAAAAAAAAAAAAAAACACGTATTTTATACCTTCAGGTTATGCATAAACAAAGAATTTTGCTAAATTACCATTTTTACAAAAATGATGCTCATTTCCTTAAAATTCTCAATTTTCCAACGTCTGGGCGCTTTCGGTTTTTGCAGTAAGAAAAAAAAAAGTTCGGCCTGAAATTCAAAATTCTTCGTTCATGCAATGGTAATTCTTATCATAAACTAGGAAAAAAAATTCAGACCGTTTCAATGAATAGTTTCCAACAAACTGCGCTCACTGCAAAAAACATCCGATTTTGGCAAAATCGCTGTAGTAAGCCAAATTACGAAGATTTTATCCTGAAAAAATTTCTAAACTACCTCATGACATTGATAAATAAATAGCTAAAAAGTTTTTCAAAAAATCTCGTGTAGTTTCTCCACGAAAAAATCGTAAAATTTCCTTTTTTTGGAGAGCATGTGTATATAACCCTTTAATTCATTGCTACCATCACGTTATTTCGGTGGAAAGTGATCGAAGTTGGATTCCGCTAGGCAAAAATGAACCCTTACTCGTGATGTGATATACGCGAGCCCTAATGAAGCAGGCCCCCGGCGCTGGCTGCCGATGTGCATGCCTTCGCGTCGTATTAATTGCCCACCCCTCGCCACCCCCAGGGCTGGCGCATTCTTCGACAAATTGGATCACGCTATCGCACCGAGGCCCCTAAAACCCCCCTTCGTATGCCAAGAAATACCCTGAGATATCGCCTGAACCTTGATACGTTCATTACGCCGTTTCGCACTTTTAATTGCCCGCGACGTCGGACCTTCCATCCAAGTCAGAAATAACGTCATTCGCGAAATTGGGCTTGGAAATCCATCACGTTCAGCGGAGAATTTTTCTTTCTATTTTCTTTTTTTTGTCAGGAGAAAAATAGGCCAAATGAGCGTGAATCGAGTTTTCTGGTAACACCATAAACGCTGTTCCGAGTACGTGTAAACGTCAAAGGTTCGCAATTAGCTGCACGATTGAGCCGAAGGAACGGAAGGGAATGGAAAAAGAAAGATTCGAGTGCACGAAATCTGGGGCGTGGGCACGAAAGAAAGCTAATTGAAGTTCGAAGGGTGATTATGAATGTGGGGCGTTATCTGGGGGGTTTGGGCTTTTTATGATAGACTGACCTAGGATGCTTTTTAATTTTCTTTTGAGGGAGGGAGGTATTGCATTAAAAAGAAAATGACAGATTCGTGTTTTTTATGATAAAATAATGCAATAAAAAAATTAATTTGTAATTCCAAAAAACTCGAGTTAGTTAAATCATTCAAATACAGTATCATGAATTTTGTCCCTCGAATATCTTTTTTGATTTTCAGTTTTAAGAAAAGTGGCAGAGGACTTTTTTCTTCATAAAAATGTAAAGAAAATTTTATTTTATTTTGCAGGGCCGTAACTAGGCATGTACAAGTGGTACGGCGCATCAGTGATCCCGGCTCTGAGGAGCCCCGGAAGAAACTTTTTTTTCTTTTTTTTTCAGACTTTTTTCTCAGAAATCATTTAGAAGTATCAACTAGAAAAGACCCTCGATGACCTTTTTTTCATATAATTAATTTTACTTTCTTTTAGAGAGGGCCCTAGGGAATCTTTTTTTGAACGCTCTTATTAACCTTTAGTAGAAAACGCCTACAAACAGAAGCACGTTTTTTTTTTAGAAATTATTGTTGAAGGGCTCCTAAGACCCTTGCTACGGTGCTGGCCACTTGTTCAAGGACAGCGTCTATTGGTTAAAACTTGTGGCTTTAATATCTTCTTTGTTTTTGAGTTTTGTAAAAAGTGGCAGAGGACTTTTCGACTCGGAAAAATATGACGAAAAATCAGGCCAGCTATATTACTTGGTTTCTGATACTCCTTGTATGACGAAAATTGGTAAATAATATAAAATTGAAAGGAATGGAGTAGTTACAGTAGTATGGTTTAAATTCCTAAAACTGCCCATCGATTGTAGTCACTTTTGTACAAGTTATTGCCGGTCCTAGAGGTTATGTTGAAAATCACGTGGAGCCACTGATCACAGCAATCACAAGAGAAACGGAGAGTGAAGAGAACTAACCAAGTTCAACGTAACCTTCGTAACTAAACGCGGATGCGAAACTTGGTGCCGTAACAAGAAAGAAGTAAGTATCGTTGGAGCGGACTAGTTTGTTCAATGGCACAGGGAGAAAGGGGTTTGAAGTTCTTCCTAAGAACAAGAACAAGAACAAAGTTCCGACATCTATCCCCACCCACTTTTCACCAAGTAACACGCAGCCACCTAGGTGCAAGCGCCTCACCTTGGAAACTTTGACCACAACCAAATTCCGTGTGCTCGTACTTTTACGGGGCCAGGAGTATTGTTCTAGGCTAACGATGGTGGAGGGGGAAAATTTTTATGCTCTTTCTGGGGGTGGAACTAGAAAATAAGGGAATATTCTTTGGGGATGCTGGAGGTTGTTTAAATGGTGTGGAAAAACTTTTGTATCAACAACTATGATGTTTGTTACTGTTTTTTTTTTTTTTAATGGAATTGAATTTATATAGTCCATAAGGGTTTGTGAAACTTCCTGTCAATGCCTCCAAATTCACACAATTTGTTTGATTTTTCACTATGATTTGCAGAAATTTTTACTAAGCATTCTCATGCATACTTTTTGATGAGATTTTTCCAGTTTTGTATGATGGACGAATTTTATTACGTTTTTTATTAGTCACGATGATTTTTTTAAACATTAACAATGATAACTGACTATCACCCATCATTGAAAATGATTTTCAGTCAATTGCAATAACGGAATGTCAATTTAATTTTTTTTTCATCATTGTCCATCGTACATAATAATTTTTTATGATTTTCTAGAGTTTTACAATAATTATTTTTCAATTTTTTATTTCTAATTGCACTTTCCTAACAACGATTACTTCTAGAAGGAGTTTTTCCTGAAAAGATTTTTCTGATTACGTTTTTGCAACTAACTTTTTTCCGGAACAATTTTCCAGTCATATTTTCATAACTGCACTTTCCAACTTACTTTTGACAAATTTTTTCATAATATTTTCCGAATAACAAAGATTAGATCCTCATCATATTTTCCTACTATCAATTTTCCAAAAAAAATTCCCCTGACATGCAGTAAACAATCTAATAATTTTTTTTTGTACGTATCGAAAATCAAGAAATTCCTAAATATTTCATAATAATACTAAAAATTCTTTATATTTAAGGAAAATTTTAATACGTAGATGTAATCAGAAAAATAGATTTTGAAAAAGAAAAAAACCTTTTTTGTTTCATAAAAACAAAACAAAAATTTGAAAAATTGAAATCAGTATCAATATTTTTGAAAAGCCAAGGACGGTTTTTTGTTTTCAAAAAAGAGAAGATACGAACTTTTTGGAAATATAATAGAAATAACGAGAATATTTTCAATATTAGAGTCATCAATTTTCTTGTAAGAAATGTGTAAATTCAGATAATAAAATGTATGTTTATAGATCGAGAGATAAATATTTAAATCGATCATAACTGAATCTTTTATTCATCTATAATTATTTAAATTATTTTTTTTACAATTAGTCAAGTTTGATGGATCGCCATTCAGTGTCATCACATTATACAAAAATTTTTATTTACGAAAATTGTTTTACTAAGACAATCACTTCAACAGTGTTAAGTATGGAAAAATTACTTTAATTTATATCGAAATGGATCACTAAGAAAAAAGGTCGCTATTATACTTAAAAAAATGTCTAGAATTTCAAGAAAAAACTCTGTACCATATTTTCAAAGCAAAAAAGAGGAAGGTCAAAAATGTATGTAAGGTATAGTAAATATACAATGATAAATGTTTTTTGATAATTACAAACATTTAAACGTAGAGCTTAAAAATGTCTTATTTTCTAAGCAAATTCCAAAGTTGAGTTTTGATTTCTCCTACTAGTTTTGTTCCAGAAATTCTATAACATAATCATATAATTAAAATGTAAATGAAAGGAATGAAACTTCGTTGAAATTTCTATAAGTATACATACAATGTCATTAATTTCTTGAAGAAAAAATATTTCATTAATATTTTCAACTGAATTTTCATCGTAAAACAGTAATTTAAATTATTATATATAGAGAATGATACCAAAAACAATGTTCAGCAATCATTGAAGTCATTTTGTATGCAAACATTAAATCAATTATTACCAAGTTCTCGAAGTACTTTCTTTTAATACATTTCAAAAATAATAAAATATCATTCAGATATTGTTAAGTTGATTGAATTTCATGTTTTTCATTACTCTTACTTAATGATTATATTCCAAATCTTCATTGAAAAAATTTTCATCGATTTACAGTTACCAAAACTTGAGTAATATAAAGCTGTTATTTCAAGCTCCCAATCAAAAAAAGGTTGTATTTTATCCATCATGCAATCTGCACTTATCAAAACAATAGAAAAAAAATTACATTATTTATTTAGGTTGTGAAAAATATTAATAATGTTGGATGAAGTAGGTATATCGAAAAAAATTTGAAATTTAAGAACGCCTTGAACAGTCATATCCTGGAATCGAACAATCATAGCAGCTCCTTAATTTATTAATTCCGAAATGTATAACAATAGAAGATATTAACTACATAGAAAACTTTTCCAAATTTGATGTAAATACGGTTTAACAATTCAAAAACTTTAAATTTTCCTAATTAACGAACTTCATTGTTGAAATTATCATACAAATTAGTATATTTGAGTGTCTGACACCATCGCCCCTAATTGTCAAAAATTGTCACTCCAAACCTTTATCTCCAGTATCTCCACACTGAGAAAATTTTTTTGCCTTTTTTTCCATAGTTTACATGTAATTCAGTATATCTAGAATAATATTGTTTTGTTTTGTTTTTGTTTTTTTTACTACATTTTTTATAACAACCTATGCACTCAAGAAAGACCACTAAAAGTCCAATAAATTTTCCGCGGGTCCTAAGAATATTTCCCATACCTTTTGTAATATTTCTTCAGTACCTGAGCTTGTTCCAAAAATATACCAAGAAAAAAACAACGAAAAACAAATAAAAACCAAAAAAAAAAGGCTCAACCCTCCAAAACTTCATCGAAACTACAATAAAAAAATTCAAATAAATTTTTTCACTTCATAAAAACCCTCTTCCTCCCTCACCCCAACAAAACCCCCCAAAAAATCCGCAACATCACCCACAAAAACCCTCATCCAAAAACTCACTTCTTCGCGACGCCTCCGCCTCCGGCCGCCATTTTGGTCCCGACCGCCACAAAAACCTTCAGCGCCGCGCACAAAATGTCATTACCGTTCCCAAAAACACAAAAAACCTTCTCGCACTAAATACTTTCAAATTCTAAGAAAAAAAAACCGCGAAATTCGACTCGATCCCGTGATTCCATTCTCGTCGGAGCACGGTGTGCAACAACCACCACCATTGCAGCGACGTCGAAAACGACGACGACGTCGCTTAGGACGTCGACCACCAGGGGAAACAGGGGGGGGGGGGAGGGAAAATGAACGGAGGTGGAGCTGTAGGAAAAGGTGCAGGAGACGTAGGAGGATTTTGTTCCACCGAGGAAGATAGTGCCTGAGCTTTTGGTGGTGTTCGTGAGGAGTTAGATTAGAGGAAAGCTCGTGTACGTTTTCCCGGTGCAATGGTGTTGGTTCGAGTAAAACTTTTCTCGCTTGTGTACGTCCGCACGCATCGACTTTCATGGGAGGAAGAGGGGGGTTGAGGAAAATGAGGGGGAGGGAAACAGGGGGAGGACAGATTTCCACCTCCAGAGAGACGAAAGCTCGCCGAGCAAAACGCGTGGTCCGGCTCGAGTTGTTCCCTTTTCCGGGAGCAGCCATTTTCCGGAGCCCAATTTTCCGACCCCTTCCATTTTCTGGAGTCATTTCGCTTTGGTACCAGTTTGGACCACGCGAATTATTGCCTGGTGAGGGTGTTTTTTCACTGGATCCTGGGGTGCTTGATAATTGTGGGTTTTGGTTTTTTGAATGAAATGGGAAGAATTTGGGTTTTTTGTGGAGTTGAATTGTGAGGATGTTCAGATATTTATGGAAATAATGGAAATATATGAAAATATAAGGAATTGTTAGATAATGTTATGAATTACAGAAAAAAGGGTAATCTTGAGGTGTAGGTGTGAATTATTTTTCAAATTAAATTTTCTTGAAGAATTCGTGGCTTGGGTTTTTAGTTTTTTTAATGGAATGAATAATTTTGGGTTTTATGTAGCCAATAAGTTCTAGAAATATTCAGAGCTTACCATGGAAATATTGGATATTTATGAGGATAGTATGAATGATGACATAATTTTGTAAAATATAGAATATACGTAAAATCTTATAGTGTAAGTGTATGGAAAAACTGTGAATCAATAAATATATTATTTATATTCACACAATTTCATAAATAACAGAAAATTGTATGTATTACAGAAAAAAAGAAAATCTTTTGGTGCAGCTGTATATGATTTTCTGGAAAAAATTTTCTTGGAAGGTTTATGGCTCGTATTTACAATTTTTCGATGAAATGTAAAACTTTTCATTTGATGTTGCATCGAACTCAACGAATATTTAGAGCTTTCTATGCAAAAACTTGAAATTCTTAAAGATTCCATAAACTATAACATAATTTTAGGAATTCCAGAATTTAAGAAAAATCTTGTAGTATGGATGTACATGATTTTCTCGAAAAAAATATCCGAAAAATTCATGGATTGGATTTCAATATAGAATGAGAAATTTCCGATTCTATGTAGCATGGAATTATAGAAGTATTCTGAGCTTTTCATGAAAGAACTGAGAATTCATGAAAATATAATGAAATATCACATAATTTTGTCAACCACAAATATAAAATAAATCTTGTTGTTCGAGTATATATTAATTTCATCGAAACATTTTATCGAAGAATTCATGACTTGGATTCTCAATTTTTCTATGAAATGAAAAATTATTGATTTCATGTAGAATCATACTCCAGAAATACATATTTTGAGTTTTTCATGAAATAAATGGAAATCTAATAGGATATCCATAATATATGGTTCTAACATAATTTCATAAACTACACAAATACAATAAATTTTCTTGTATAAGTCGATATAATTCTTACGAAAACATTTTATCGAAACATTCATGGTTTGTATCCTCAATTTTTCATAAAAAATTGGAAATCTATGAACATGAGATAAATTTTTGCCTTTTTTTATAAATTACAGAAAATAAGAAAAACTTTTGAGTGTGTATATTATGTTTTTCTTCAAAAACAATTTTTTTTTAATTCTTGGCTCGGATTTTTAATTTTTAATGAAATGAATGATTTTGGGTTTCATGTAGCATTAGATCATTAAAATATAAGGAACTCTTCATAAAAGTACTAGAAACAAGTGAAAATAATAGTTAGTTTAATAATTATTATGATGAATAGGAACAAATACATAATTTCAGAATTTGATATGTTTTAAAAAATACGACAATGGTAAAACTAATAAAACAGTTTAATCTTTGGTATTGTATTATTAAATTTTTTTTTTTTTTTGAAAGATTCGTGATTCATGTTGTCGATTTTCAACTGTATTTTGAAATTTTTAATTTTCGATAGCATCGAACTCTAGAAATCTTTAGAGCCATCCATTGAAATAAAATAATTGAAATTTTATCACGAATTGTTACAAAATTTGATAAATCACGTGAAACACAACAATTCTGAGATCTATGTAGCACTTCAAGCCTGTGATTTATTATTAAATAAAAAAATTTTCCGAAAAATTCGTAGCTTAGTTTTTCGATTTTTCAATGACATGTAAAACTTGTGTTTTTAAGTAGCATCTAATTCTGATAAAATTAAAATTTGTCCGTTGAAATACTGTAAATTTAAGAATATACTGTGAATTTCTAGAGAAATTGTAAAATTACGAAACATGAAAATTCTGAGATCCAAGGACCAGATAGATCTATAGTAGTAGATTAAAAAAATTTGTAAATTTCAGATTTTTTGTAAATAATCTGGATCTATGTAAATATGATTTATTGAAAAATCTGAAAGATAATGCTAAAATTTTTCCATCTTGAACCTCGAACACCAAATTAAGGAAATATTATAGATAAAACCAGAAATAATTATGAATATTTTTCAAGTATGCATAAATTAAAATAATTATCTCGTGCTTGTAAAAATTGCATATGAATTTGTAAAATGCAATGCTCTAGGATTCAGTGTTTTATAAATTCCAATTGTTGTTGTTGATTGTTGAAACTTTCTATCATTTTTTTATTCAGTTACTATAAAATTTATTTTAATTTGTTGTCAAGGTAAAATGGTCGAAAAATTTCTCCCTTTGAATACCAGGAAACAATTTCGCCTATACAATATCGTCTCGATAAGATTGGACTGCAGCGTGGCAAACGCGAGCAAAGTCGGAAATCGAAGGAAAAATAAGAGAGCGTGATAATGTCGCGCGATATTTCACACTAGCAATCAACGTTTAATGATCTCACACATCATTCAAAAATTAACATTACGTTCCGGACAATTTTCTCATTGTTGTAAACAACTGAGCAATTAATTGTCACAAATACAATAAAATATAAAAAAGGTAATTTATATACATGCATTCTTATTTATGTGGGATCTTAGGTCAACGAAAACTCCCGGAACACTAAAATTAATAATATATTCGAAAAGAATCAATACAAAAAGTCGGATAAAAACTCGGATACTCGAAACTTCACAATACACGTCGTTTCTCTATCTCCTCTCTCTCTCTCTTACTCGGTTCTCGACGCCATTTTAGGTTCTCATAACGCCCGCGCGCGAAAATTCAAATTGGAACGGAAATGACAAAATCAAACTAAATCTGAATATAAAAATAAACAGAAATCCTACATTTATTTACGATTATTTTGTCACTTCGACATTACTATGAAACATTTTAATGTTTTTTTAAATTTCAATGACTTTCAATGCTGAGAAATCATGGAAAATAATTTTTTTCACCTACACTACGATTTTTCTGATTTTTCTGGTAATAATTCTCACATGTCCCTTTAGAAAATTTGATTGAATTTCATAATTTTTCTTTTTGCTGAAGATCCTTGAGCTCGGAAAATTCGTTACCACGCGATGTTCGAGTATAATGACGTCGTGGGAGGGCCGTCTCTCGGTAGCTAATTTATGACTCTGTGAACATTTTCCCAGGGAAACACATCAAAGTCGAGTGACGGTCAATGCAATCGCTAGTGGAGTGGGATTTTCACGGATAGTAAAGCAACCGCGGGCTGTACTAACTACGTTTAAAGTTTTAATATTAGTTTAGTCGACGACCATGGTACATTGAGATGTAATTCCAAGTAATACCTTGCCTCTGCGAGCTACTTCCAGTCTAATACCGAACGAAACGCTTTCGACAAAGGGCCCTTTAACTCCGCGGCCCTTAATCTGCATTAAAGTCGATGTTCGGAAACTCAGAAAACGTATAGTCGCCGATGAGGCGATCAGTCAGTGGAGAATGTATTAGGGGGTTTTCGGGGTGAAACCCCTCGAAGAAGTAAAAAAAAGGAGTTTTTCTAGTAAATATAACTAAAAACTGAAAAAAATCTCACAATAATGATATCTGACATCAAAATCTGTATTTTCTATTTTTTTGTCGAAGAAAAATTAGAATGGACGAATTATTTTTAAGTAACTGTATTGATATTTCTTTTGTTAAATATTGTAAAATCTAGCATAATGAGAATTCCTTAATACTAACTGCAGAGTTATAAAAATTCAATATACCTAAATAACGAACATAAACAGACAAGTAAAAATTTGAATACAGTTCGATTTTTGAATAATATTTTCAAAAGCTTCAGTTTCCAGTGAAATAGCAGCCTTTTATTTCAAATTTCTATTTTCAAAGAAATTTTTGACAACATCAAGGATTCTCAGTTCTCCAAATATTTTTCTTTAATTTGATTATGCACATGGATTTCATTCATTTAAAATTAATCTTACTACTAATTTAAAAATTTTATAATCATAAATTGTTATCAATAGAAACGTTGAATTGATTTGTATTACATTTTACAACTGTTGAAAAATCAGGGTGGACAACGAACAACATTGCGATTTAACTGAGAAAATTTAATTCATTCATTATAGAGAAAGTGTGTTGACGAAACAAACATTGGGAACAGTTGGTGAAAAAGTTTGTTATTATCGATATTTTTGCTGACGATATCGATATTATTGCGATGATATTTTTATCGCCGATATTCATCGATATCGATATTTTCAAAAGATCGATAAAAAAAATCGAATAATAATATTTTCCGACGCTATTTATCGGTTATTGATATTTATCTACGATAAAAATCGATATTTTTATAAAATATCGTGATAATTATCGATATTTTTGAAAATATCAATGACCCTAGAACAAATTAAAACCGAACTGAATTACAGGTTATGTCAAAATGGTGGGGTTCTAAACAGCTGACTGAGTTGACGCCACTGCGCAGTCGCGAGGCGCGCGAATTTGAAATACAATTCAAACCTCTATAAACTCTAACAATAGCACTATGAAATTTATAGATATATAAGAAATATTATGTTTGTGAATATTGAATAACATAATGATTACACATCATAACAATATAATAATGAAAAAAGTTAGAAATACGAAATTCATGGACAAAATAAATATTTTTTTAATTGAATCAAATTTAACACAATATGAATTATATCCGTATATTTGAGGTAATCGATTTTACCTTTCAATTCCAGAGAAAAAGTTATTACAAAGGGTTTTTTTCTGATTCAGTATATATAAATTTTTTTGACGTGACAATTTCGACAGTTTCGAGAAAAAGGAACTTAGAAGTACAACAATGTACATAAATTTTGAGTTCGGTTGATGAACAATATTCACATGAAATAAAATGACATTTTTATTACTGGTTTTAAGATAATACTTTAGCTTAATACATTATTTTTCATTTCTTGAGTATACGCCGATGTAAGAGGTTCAGTTTAGAAGAAAGAGAAATATACAATGTCATTCGACATATTGTTTTTTGTATGGTTTTTTCTGTTAATTAAAACAACTGACCTCATAAAATATTGTAAAAAATGGGATAGCGTCATTGAAAAATATGTAACTTATAAAATTTATTGTTTGATAGTTTGTGATTTCAATGTTTATTAATGTACTATTGTGAATGTAGTTCATGAAGAGGGTCAAATAAAGTAAGGCCGAAAGCTTGATAAATGATATAAGAGTTTTTCAGTTTTTCTGCTCCAAAAAGATCGTTTGAAACATTAAAAAAAAAAAGGTAAAAATTATTAAATTCTGAAAACTTAAGTATTTAAAATTTAGAAAGTTATTCAGTATGGTAACGTATAATTTCGAAAGTGAAAAAATAGCGAAAATTCTTATTGTTCAATCGATATTCATAACAAACAAGAAAAATCGAACAACGTAAGAAATCTCGAAATTTTAAAGACTGATATTTCTAATTTTTCATAGTTATAAATGATAGTTAATTTAAGAAGGTTTTTTTCCTGCAAAAATTATCATTTCAAGATTATAATCTAAATAATTCCATACATTTAACCTGAAAATTCTGTTCATTTTATAAAGGTTCTATTACTCAAAATATTGATAATTTTGAATTTCATTGCATGAAAAACTAAATTTCTCTATAATAACAACAAAAACTTCAATTCAGATACTTCTTCCACAAAGTTTTGCAAGTTGTTATGTTTAGCCCAAAAATTTTGAAACAAAAACTCTAAATTTCGAACTTGTTAGAATTCGGCAAAAAAAGATAGTGGATTAGTAATTAGAAATTTAAGTTTTAAATGTTGAAAACATCCTTGAAGAATAAACTGTACTTTCGGAAAATATTTTTCGACTTGCTTCACAACACTGCATAAAATTGAAAAATTGATGGCTTTAAACAATTGTAAGAAGGATTAAAAACTTCATTATTTTCGTATTCATTAGGGTAAATTTTTTATATTCCCATCTATTTGTTTAAATAATTCAGAATAATAAAAGGAGTGGATAAACCCATGATGTGTTTAAGAGAATTTATGATTGAGTTTCTTTTTCAAGTACTTATGAATACTATTTACCAGAAAATCATTTAAATTCGATAGGCGAGTCTGCAAAAATGCCTAAATCTCATCAGACTCCATCTCATTCGATTCCTACTTTTTTTCTAAATCGAAGTGCAAGAACGCTTTTACATAAATCATACATAATATTTCTTAAATTCACACTCTAAAACCAAACTAACTGAATTTTTTCTTATAGTCTAGAAACCATTCGATGTAAAAGTACTTACAATAGGAAAAATTTTTGTTGCAGTGAAAACCCATACGAACCTGAAACAAATAAAACAAAAATTGTCGTTAAAAATCAGAGCTCTAATATGTTCCACATTCATCCTCACAAATCGTTTAGTTTTGAATGAGGCCCTTCTATTTTCTTGGAAAAATCTCTATTACTTTATCACATCTTCATACTGCATTTTCCACAGAAATGATAGATTTTCCTAGGCCTTCCTCATCCAAAACCTCACCAAAAAAAACAACCCTCACCTCCTCTCTTTCCCCCTCAGGTTTTTCCTAAAATTTCCAGTATCTCTTTCTCATATCAAAACATCTGCAAAATCAATAAAATCGAGCAACTCGGAGTTTGCGAGTCACATCGAATATTGGCCGAGAGCTCTTTTTTCTCCCGAGCAAAGTTTTCGATTCCAGGGCAAAGAAGAGGAGGAGATTTGCGGTGAAGTTTTCACCGCCCCCGGTTCGCGTCTGTGCAGTTTCCCCGGCCAACCGTTCAGAGTTTTCCCACCCCTCGCACCCCCTGCCACCCCCGGGGTTTTACCTGGGAAAACGCCCTTCCCCACCCCTTCCCCTCTCTTCCCCCCGCCCCTCTTTTTAAGGGGAAACTCGCTCTTCTTTTCCGGGGCCGAGGCGCGACTTTCACCGGCGATTTTCCCGACGCGGCGCTCACTTTCCCGCCGCCGAAAGTTGTCCGGGCCGCGCAATTATGCAAAACTTGCACGACCTCCGCGGAGGTCGCGTCGGGAACTGGGGGAAAAAATTTTTCGCCGTGGCCTGAAGTATGTTAATGGCCGGAAGTGAAATAAAACACGGGTCAGTCGACCGGCGAAGTTCAAAGTTCCAAGTTTGGTTGTCCCTGGCCGTCTTGAGTTTTTGGTCGTTGGGGAAGTGATAATCTATCATGTCGGTATGAATCAGTTGGAAAATTTTATATAGGATATGATTTGTAGATTATAATACGTATTTATCAAGATTTATAAATTGTAACAGGATTTTCTAGTATTATTATTTATTTCTAGCATTTTTGAATGAATTGTTAGAGATTCCGAGAATTTCAAGCTCTAGAACTTTGAGTTTATTAAATTTTACGTGTTCAAAGATTTTTCAGAAAACAGTGTCTGAAGAATAGATTTTTATATCTTTTTGGTATTTTTCGTGTATATCTTCTAGGATTTTAGGAATTGTTAAATATTTCTGAAACTATACGTATTTTTCAAGATATATAAATTGTGACAGGATTTTCTAGTATTATTATTTATTTCTAGCATTTTTGAATGAATTGTTAGAGATTCCGAGAATTTCGAACTCTAAAATTTTGAGTTAAATACATTTTACGTGTTCAAAGATTTTTCAGAAAACAGTGTCTGAAGAATAGATTTTTATTTCTTTTTGGTATTTTTCGTGTATATCTTCTAGGATTTTAGGAATTGTTAAATATTTCTGAAACTATACGTATTTTTCAAGATATATAAATTGTGACAGGATTTTCTAGTATTATTATTTATTTCTAGCATTTTTGAATGAATTGTTAGAGATTCCGAGAATTTCAAGCTCTAGAACTTTGAGTTTATTAAATTTTACGTGTTCAAAGATTTTTCAGAAAACAGTGTCTGAAGAATAGATTTTTATTTCTTTTTGGTATTTTTCGTGTATATCTTCTAGGATTTTAGGAATTGTTAAATATTTCTGAAACTATACGTATTTTTCAAGATATATAAATTGTGACAGGATTTTCTAGTATTATTATTTATTTCTAGCATTTTTGAATGAATTGTTAGAGATTCCGAGAATTTCGAACTCTAAAATTTTGAGTTAAATACATTTTACGTGTTCAAAGATTTTTCAGAAAACAGTGTCTGAAGAATAGATTTTTATTTCTTTTTGGTATTTTTCGTGTATATCTTCTAGGATTTTAGGAATTGTTAAATATTTCTGAAACTATACGTATTTTTCAAGATATATAAATTGTGACAGGATTTTCTAGTATTATTATTTATTTCTAGCATTTTTGAATGAATTGTTAGAGATTCCGAGAATTTCGAACTCTAAAATTTTGAGTTTAATAAATTTTACATGTTCAAAGATTTTTCCAAAAAACAGTGTCTCGAAAAATATTTATTTCTACTAGAATCTTTTGTATTTTTTCAGTTATTCTACGATTTGAAGGATTGTTCAGTATTTCTGAAACTATTTGTATTTTTTAGGATATATAAAATGTTGCAGGATTTTATAGTATTTTTGTATACTTTAAGCAGTTTGATATAAATTTTCATACATCGAAAATTTAGAGCTCTAAAATGTTAAGTTCAAGAAACTTTTCATGCTTCAAAAGAATTTTTCAGAAAACAGGTGTCTCAATAGTTTTATATTTTTTTCAGTATCCTTCGTATTTCTTTAGTTTTTCTAATATTTTAAGGTTTTACTAAAGATATCTCTTAGAATTTCAAGAATTAGATTTCCTAGAATTCAAAGTTTGAAATAATTGCAGTATTTTGATCGATTTTATAGAAAACAGTTTCTTTTTTGAATTTTAAGCAGATTTTGAAAATTTGAACATTTTTCTAGTATTTTCCTGGTTTTCTATACACATACATTATTAGAATTCAATGCTCGAGAAATCGGAATTCTTGATTTCTGGAATTACAGACATTGTCAAAGAATCTGGAACCTTTTTAAAAAAAACATAGAATATCTAGTTTTTTTCGTATTTCATTTTTTATCTGTATTCATAAAATTACGTAAGGTTTTCAAGTATAATATGTAGATTTCAGGGATTCTGCTATAGATTTCAAGAACTAAGGTTTCAAGTATTTTCATGTACTTACATGCAGATTTCTATAATTTATTGCTGGAATTGTGAAAATTTCTAATAAAAAGTGAAAAGGCATCATACTCTTTGTCGATATTTGTACAATAATTACAAATATATCACCCTGTTTCATCTAAAAGTATAAAACTATACAATTTTATCTGGAAAAACGAAAGTTGAAAAATTTCTTATACCCAAGTTTCAAAAAATTTCCTCCAAAGTTACAAATCGTTCTTAAAACTTGATGAGACGGATGTGAATTAAATAACACAATTTTCTTTACTCGTTACCAAAAAAAAGGAACTCGTTCCTGTTATCGTTACTTGTAAATTAATGTAACGCGTCACGTTATCGTTACACAAAAAATGTAACAATTTTGGATATTATAATTTCAGTTGACTTATTGTATTTGCATTGCAGTCACTGCAGGCCTCTTGAAAAAAAAGTTCGGAAAGGGCCATAACTCCACCATTTGTTGATATTTTTTTCATCAAATAATGTTTGTATATTAAAGTTGACAGTATTCTATCGCAATAATATAACTTCCTTGTAACAAAATTATGTGCTATATACATTCAAAAATAATCCAAACCATCCTCAAAAAAGGCTTGTAACCCTTTAAATCATAAAACATGTGTATTGTGTAGTAATGAAAAGTGTATTTTCTTTTATGTATTATGCATTCGTTATACAAGAAATAATAAACGTGTTTTCCGCAATCGTTTTTCTGTAATTCTTGAGTTGCTTGTGTTAAATTGGTTGAAAACATTACAAACCTTAAATGAATAAAGTAGAATTGGTTGAAAACAGATGATGTTATAATATTGCCTTATATATTTGATTATTGATTGATTGATTATTGAATTCATCTACTTCTTACATCTACGTTCATTATCTGCATCACTATAAATGGACCATGTACTGTCAAACCAAATCAATTTCAATTGCATGTTATTCTACAAGTACAACATAAAAGTTGCATCCCCCCTCCCCCAAATACAGGTGTCTGTGCACGAGCCTGTATATTACTGACCAATACTTTAAAAAATGTACAATGTTTGTATCATACCCTGAGATAAATTGAAATAAAGCTACAATTTTTACGAAAATCTTCCAGAACATATTTATTTATAGTTCTATTATGACGGTTTCTCATAATGTACAATATGTAATATAATTGAAACTCTTCCAAAGTAACAGTTTTCTAAAACATGTAAGCTACTCATTTGTATATTTATATATTTATAAGTTGAGTTATTCTATGTGACTATAATTACACAACTCAATAAACTTGAAGAGGACAGCACACATTTTACTTTTTCATCGCCAACTAGCGAATAACAATATTTGACTCTCTTTAAATTAGTGATATTACCGTGCATCACCTTTTTTAGACTGGAGAAACCCAAGAATACAAGCTTTTAAGTTTAATAGCCATATTCTGATTTCAAATCTCAGTGCCATGTATTAATATTCCGAAGATTTTAGTCCTCTTGGTAGGCCATCGAATGTTGTGTGTTTTCAAAAAAACAAAAATTTAACAACAATGTACTTACTGCGCTATGTTGGTCTGCACTTGCTGCATTAAGTTGGGACTCATTTCCATTGGATGAGTACCGGTCTACTGTCTCAGAGAAGAAGACGAATTTTTCAGCGCCTTCGCACTCTTGAAGTATACTTTGTACTACACAATAAGCGCGAGAAGCGCTCTGCTGAGGCGCCATCTAGAAGAAGCTGCCGACCAAGTTTGAATTTCGAGACTCGCGGCAGCGGAAAGTAGCGTGTACGCTTCCTCGATCATTTTGTATTTAAAAGAGCTTCGAGTAAAAGAAAATTGTTTCGAATGCGTGTGGCAGAAAAGTAGACATTCGATTCAGGGAAATTCTTTTATCGAAATTTCTTGTAACTTCAATGGAAACACAGAATCTTATATTCTCGCAAGTTCGAGGTGAGAACAAATTTGACGGGGTCGAGCTTGTGATTAGTGACTCTCTCGGACTCGGAGCACATCTAGTAGAAAGTCCCAAGGGAGTGAGACAAAGGTAGCGCGGATGCTCGCGGGTATGATCCGTGTGATTGGTGTTGGTCGGACTGACCATTTGAATACACGGCCCCGTAATCACGGCTAGGTCTTCATCTCTTCTCTCTCTCAACGAAATCAGCATCCCAAAAGCCTCCTTCTCATTCCCTCATTTGTCCACCGTATCCTCCGCCCGACCACACTCATCGCGCTTCTCGCCCCAAGTGCTGCTCACGCCTGCACATCCTGGGAATACCTTCCAATTTCTCTCGCTCTTTCCTACTTCATCGCGGTCCCTTCGGACGTGATCGTGATTTCGATAATAATGGAAAGAGTTATTGATATGTGGGAAACAAACATGAAAAAATTAATTAAGAATCAATTTTATCGCCCTGATGTATGCGATTTGGACCTATGGTCACGAAAATCGATTTCGAGTTTTCGACTTGAAAAAGTAGTTCAGGAAATAATGATATACTTTCTTGTACTCAGTTGCAAAATTTTCATCGAATTCAGATACATTTGAAACGTTATAAAAACGTTACTGTTTACTATTGGCACCAAATTTTCTTTCTCTTTTCAAACTTGGTTTTTTGAAACTCATTAGGTTCAATTTTTTTAACGAAAACTACGATGTTCAAGATAAAAGTTTGAACGGAGATTTTATTAGTTTTTCAAGCTATCAGGCAGTTTTTTTTATTTTTCTAAATTCGGACTTTGGATTTTGACTCGTGACGTCACCACGCGGACAATACTTTTACGCGTTTTCAAGCGCTCGGCCAGTTATTGCAGACCTCAACAAAATAAAAATATTCGGGTTCTGTTGATTACGAACGTTTTTTATTGGAAGCAATAAGTTGACAATTCAGTTCTAGGTCATAAGTTAAAAGTAAGGAGTATGAATAAGTAGTAGGAAATAAGTACAGAGAGTTATTAGTAATATAAATATTTTTTTTTTTTTTTTGAAAACAAATTTTTTTTTTTGGAAAGGTAAGCGTAAGAATGAGATAGAATAATACAGATTTTATACACATCTTTTAAAAAAGAATCGCAATATTAATTATTAAGAAAATTTTATGACCAATGATGATTTTCAAAACATAGTATGTAAAAATGTTGGAAAAATTTTCAATTGCAGAAAAAACGTCATCTTCGTCAGAACCTTGGTCATCTTTACCTTGTAACAGCCTCTGTAATCACTCTGCAAATAATAATTTTTTTTCCCTTTTTTTTTCAGTGGTTCTGAAATTTATGTGCCATCTTCTAATTTTTCCGTTGTTAAAAAATGTGAATTGAAGCTATTGCAGTCAATCTTATCAATTTAGATTGTATGAAAAATAGCTACTCAACTGTTCGAATTCGTAAGAGCGATTTAATTTTTTTCGATTTGGCAATTCCCATTTTACGATTTTCCATATGTCAGTTTTCGCATTTTTGTACAAAAGAAACGTCAATGGCAGTTAGTCGTAAATTACGTGGCATTGATTACCTTTGATGATTCAAAAGCAGCTCGTCAGGAATTTGATAGCAAGTTTTTCACTACCGGAATTTAACCGGAAAAATAACAAAATAATAGATGAAAAACGCAAGCCGTAAATTTTGTTTATCGCCTTTTTTTCATCTACCTTTTGGTTTCTAAAAGTTAAGGCATTTGTGAATTCGAAACAACTCGTACTGCCGAGTGATTGATAGAAATAATATTTTCAAAGAAAAATAAACACAACAAATATTTATTGCAGATATATTTTTTTCATAAAAAATAACCGATTCTTTTGAGCCTCCGGTCAATATGAATTTATTCAAAATATGTTTTACGAATTTTTCATGCAAATCATCAAAAGCGTTCATGTGTATTAACAAAAATTCTCACTTCAACATGACAATATATATTTCGATGGTCGATATTAATTATTGCGAAAAATTAGGCTGACGAGCCTCTGAGAATGATTGATCGCGTAATGAGAAAATTCGAATAACGACACTGGCGTTCTGGGGTTCTATAATGGTAGGGAAAAGGGGCTTTGAAGGGGAGGTATTAAGAAACGGCATTAGATTATAATTTATATTAAAATCTGTGCGGAGAGATAAAGAGAAGACGACACGGTCCCGCGACCACCAGCAAACTCAACCCTTCCAGCTATTTCCTTAATTCGCTGCCTTTCACGTTACTCATCTATTATGCCAGTGATAATCAATAGTGGAGGTTTTTCTTTCTCGTTATTTTTGTTTTGTTTTTTTTCGTTTCGTTCATCTATACAGAGTATTTCATCCAATCATTTCCATACGCTGATTGTCTGATGATTTTTACATCGACGCAACGCAATTTTTCTCCAATCTCAAATTTCTCCAAGAACTTTTTTCTCAGTGTACTCCCAAATATTTTAAATATATTGTACAGGAAAAAATACGAAAAAGCTTCTATAGGTATCAGGAAAATGCTGGAAAACGAGCACCACACCTCATAAAATGCATGATTTAGGAGCTGTTTCTCTCAGGAGCCTAAAACGAGAGGAACCGAAACCGAAGGAACGAACGGACCCTCTTTACTTTCTCACTCTCTATTCACTCGTACGCCAGCAGAAGAGTAAAAGCAGCAGGTTACGTACACCGACACGACGACGCCATGAATTATAGAAGGACGGTAAAAGCGAAAGTTTTGCCAGCCAGCCCTGATGGTGATTTCGCCGTTCATCGAAAGCCCCCTCGCCAATTTTCCCGCGAATCTTCGCCGCGAACGGTCCTTCCTCTAATGTAATGAAATAGCGAAGGGTTAACCGCGCTTCTCGTAGGCAAAGCAGTTTTCCGGCAGAGGGCAAATGTTTGGCCAAAGTCGAACGACGTATGTGCCTTCCATCGTTTCCAACTAATTTCGACGGAGAAAATGGGGTCGGATTGGGAAATTCCGGAGCCCGTAAAATCGGGAAACTTTGGAATATGTGAAAAAGAGGAAGGTTTAGTCAGAAAAACTTATTTTTGATGATTTTTGGATGAGAGACTGTTTTGGTAATGACTTTCTTCTGACAGACATAGGAGCACTTAAAGCTGGCGGAGTGGCGGGCTAATTCGACGGAACAAACCGACCGGATCCGAAGGTACCCAATCGTAGTCCTCCGGCTGCAGTCGTTTTGGTCCGTATCGTGCGGAATGAACCGAGCATTCCCGAAGGTGCCCGATCGTATACATTCGTACGACGATCGGACATCTTCGGATTCAGTCGGTTCGTTCCGTCGAATTAGCCCGCAACTCCGCCAGCTCCTATGTCTAACCGGGCTGTTTCTATTGAGCCTGCGGAATACTAGCAGTCCATGCACTATACGGTCTATGCTTAAGCCCTAAGCCTCGGAATCTGTGTTAAGAGTGCGAGTCATCGCCGCAGGACAATTCGGGGCTCAAACGTATGGGAAAACGAACAGGGTACACACTTGTACACGCGTATTCGTGCGCAAATACGGGAGAAGGATGCGTACCCGGGTAAACACGAGGGAGCTCGAGCAAGCATCGCCACGTATATTCTGGATTTGAGAGGGTGCTATCGGAAGTCCGAGACATAAATCCGTCAGTTGCTTTTCTATCTTTGGTTTATCCCGCTGCGATCCTATCTCCGCGGACACCTCAAGGCGTTGCTCGCGACGAGCGATATCGCAGCCACCGAATTTTGCCCAAACTTTGTACGTAAGCACTGGAGAGGAATGGGAGACTTATCGGAGATGAAGTTTTCCATATTCTTTTTCAGATTGGCATTTTGGAAGTAGAAACACTCTTCCTGGATCAAATCCTGCTGAATTTTGGAGAAGGACCTTGCTCATCCCATACGAGGATCCTTTGAAACTACTGAAGAGGAATAGGAGACATATCAGGAAATGAAGTTTACCTTCTTATTTTTCATTGATTGTCATTCTGGAAGAGGACACACTCCACCTGCATCAGATCCTGCTGAATTTTGAAAAAGAAGATTGTTCATCTTATATTGAGATTCTTTGATTACTTCACTGGAACAACGCTTTGCAGAAAAAAACTTACCAGTCTTTTCTTTGTTAACACTAAAGCCATCCGACGTGTTAAATATGACAATCGAAGACGTCAAGAAGCAACTACATTTTCCTGTCAACTTCTATGATTTACATAGCCTTGAGAGCGAGGCTGAACTTTGGTTTAAGGTCTGGGCAGATAAAAATACTGGAAAAACTGAATTGGAGCAATTGGAGTTAGCTCAAGTCGTGAAAGAAGCAGATACATTTTTTCCAACTACGAAACATGCTCTTCACATTTTCTCAGCTCAACCATATACGACAAGCACCACTGAAAGATCTTTCAGTAAGTTAAGACGAGTTAAAACTGCACCCTTCCAACACGTTAAACATGACAATCGAAGACATCAAGAAGTAATTGCATTTTCCTGCTAACTTCTACGATTTACATAGCCTTCTACATAACCTCCTCATTACATATAATCTCAGAAAAATTCAAATATATTTTTTCAGTATTTTTAGTTCTCATGATTTTCTAGCATTTCCATCGATTTTTCTGTACATTTCAAAAATTCGATGCTTCATCATTGACAGTTCTATAGATATTTAGTAATTCCATCGTCTTTCAAGGAATGATTATATTCATGAATTAGAAATTTATTATAATTATACTATTTATATTTTTTATTATAAAAATCGAGCAAGATTCTCTACGTCCTTTAGAGGTATCAAGTATTTTTTTAAAATCTCAGTGTTGGATTTCTGGAATTCCTAATTTTAAATTGTGCCATGAACACTTGAGAGTTAAATCCTCTAGAATCTCAAATTTCAGATATTTAGTGTTTTTCAATGAATTTTACAACAAACCGTATCCCAATCGATTTAAAGTATGTTAAAGAAAAAAAATACATTATTTATCAATTCTATTTCATTTTTTAGTACTCCGATCAATTTTTATGTGGATTTTTAGAATTTCATGCTCTAGCTTAGACCACATAACACATGGACTGCTACTGCCTATTGTTCCCGGCAGGAAAAAAACAGTCAAACATGTCGAACGAGAGTGACGTCACAGGGCCAACCAAACCCGTATCTAGACACAAAATCCCCCGGGGGCCTACTAGACTTATTATTTTCGCCCTATGCTTATAAATTTTTTCGAGCAGTTAGAAAATTACTTGAAAGCTGCAGCAAAGAATATAATGATTCTGGAACATTACCTGAAAAACGCGGGGAAGTAAAAGAAGCAGTTAAATCAGTGAAACTTAACTTTCCTGCAAACCAGGCAAAAAAGTGCCATTTTTTCAGTCACTGAATCACATTATTACATTGACTTTTTTTCCTTCTATTGATTTACCTCAATTCGCATCATCACTTGAAACAATAAAAAACAACTCTTCACGTGTTAGTTTCAAAAGTAAACATAAGCACAGGTGACGTTTCAGCGGTCGGCCATTATTGGCCCCGTGACGTCACTCTCGCCTTTCATGTTTGACCGGTTTTTTTCTCGCGAGTAGCAGTCCATGTACTATATGGTCTAAGTGCTCTAGGATTCAAAATTGATAGATTTTAAGTATTTTCACCGATTTTTGGGAAGAATTTACGTTTGAGCACAGATCACAATAGACTTCGACATTATTTATTCTCATATAACTGCATAATTACAGTTACCAATAATTGACTCATTATTAGACGATTCAGGGGGCGTGTAAGTTCGCCCTATGTCAAGGAAACATTATGCAAATCAGCGATCGTCGAGGCCTCGAAAGATAGGTAGGGTCGACCTTACATTACTTGGCCCAGGTCTATGAATCGTTAATGCTAATCAGTATGGTCAGGTGCCCCAAGGCCGTAGCGACGTCGAGCCTTCGTCAGGGTGACGAACTCCGCAAAGTGCGGCAATTTGATGAATTACGTGTACTCGTGAGATATCAATATCCCCGGCCTCGTCGTCAACGACCGCGTAGACATAATGACGAAATTATCGCCGACTTCGTTACAATTTTTATCCAGGCCTTCATCAATCATTTCGAAGTAGCCTGATGGAAGAACGAATTTAAATTGGAATTTTGGGGTTTTTTTACAATTTCGAGAGAAATACCAACTTCTCAAACTCCTTTTTTCATGAGTACTCTTTTTTAACTTTTATTTTTCTTTCTGTTGCTAACATCAACTCTTATGAGAATAAGATAAAGAATGATTGGCGAAACTTTCGGGAAGCAATAAATTCGCGGAGAGCAACCGAGCACTTGTAGCAAAAGGATCCTCGCGGTTATCGATAATAAGGGGACGAACTCGTGATAAGAAGAGGGGCATTAATTGAGATTCGAGATAAAGAGCGGTAACTTTTGTCAACTGCAAACGAGATAACGATCGGCGGCACAATGGGAGCGCCGCATCCGGTCACAGTGAATGCCGAAGTCCCGAAAGTAAATTTTCCAGGAGATAAGGAACATTATTTTTTATGAAAATAACAGATTAGATAAAAAAAAGACACTCGGCTCAATATTCACAATCAGAATATACGAAAACGAATTTTCCCTAACATGGTCACACGTGAAAATGTGTTACTTTCATTACATTATTTTTATTTTTTCATCCGTATTGGCATCTTAAACTATTATTAACAAACGAAAAATCCATCTTTTGAACACCCAGTTAGAATTCCTTTATTCGTGCGAATTTCCGGTTCCATTTTTATTTTCCCTTACACATCGTAAGACAATTTTTCCACGTGGAATTCCCACGTCATGCGAAAAAATATGTCTTGAGCGTGCTAAAGACTGTCGAACATGTACAAAAAGCTCTTTTTCACGGAGGAAAAGCCAAGGTGGAAATGGAGGAAATCTGTCGTGGGAGTTCGATAATGCAGTGATACGTATGTGCACGGTGTCGAACCTTCACCCCACCCCAACCCCCCAGATGTGACATTACGGCAGTCTTCTGTTTGATGCTGTTTGCTCGGGTTTGAACTCACGAAAAAGGGGGTGGAAACTCGAGGGGGCATTCCACCCCTTTATTTCCTTCTCAGGGGGGGTGAGGGGGCAGAGCCCTGATTTACCGAAGCAATCGCTCTTTATTTCTCTCCAGGCGACCTTTCCATCTGACGTCTTCGATAGATATTGCCTTGTAATAGCTTTCCGTTACCTGAATATGTGCCTCTTGTTAGGGGCGGGCGATGCGTATCGAGAATTTTATTCCATTTTTATAATAAGTAGAATAATTATGAGAAGTCTTTGAAACTAGAATATCAATATAATATCATTATTCATGTAAAACTATATTGCAATGTCGACATTTCTTTAAAATCAATAACGATTTTTGTGTCGATGTGTCTATCAATCGTGAATCCTTAAATTGATGTGAAAAATGCGATATTACACGACATCGCAAGGTTTGGTGTAAGAAAAATTAAAAAAAAAAAAAATTCTTTTATTATTCAGGTCAGTAGTTTCTTCGAACATGAATTTCATTCTTCTGTGGTTGTCAGTTTGAAAAATATAAATTTAGAAATATTCATATTTAGACGTTTAAATTCTTACAATATGGTATTACCACGATTTTTGTTCTTAAAATGAATAAAATTGAGAACGAATATCACTCATGTTATGCGGAATTTTTTCAAAAAACTAAGACGCTTAATCTATAAAATACTGGAAATCAATGACGTAACTATTCTGTAAACAATCATTGAATATGGATACTTATTATCTTTGAAATCTTGGATTTCAGAGCTACAAATTCTATGATTGTTCAATAAAAATGTATGTGCTAGAAAATTAGGGTTATTGATATTTTTAAAAATATCGATATCGATATTTATCGCGCGGTAAAAAAAATATCATCATTGGCCGATATACATCATCGAAAAAATATCGATATTCATTACGATATTTTTGAAAAATTTCGATTCTCATCGCAAATAAATATCAGTAACCGATAAGTATCGTCAAGAAATATCAATATTGATATTTTTTATCGATATTTCAAAAATATCGATATTGACAAATATCAGCGATAAAAATATCATCGCAAAAATATCGATACCGTCATCAAAAATATCGATAAAATATCATCAACCCTACAGGAAATCGTACGAAACTAAATTATTACAAACAAAAAATACTAAATACTAATGAATGAATAAAAAATTGTAATCGATGAAATTTCGTAGCAGATTCTAGTAAATCATTGAAGTTTGAATATTTTCATGGAAGACTTTATAATTTTCCCAAATTCGATGCTTTAGGATTCGAAGTTTAAGAAATTCAGGTATTCAAATTGAAAATGTTTGAAGATTCACAAATTTTTTGTTTTTCCTTTTTCTAAAATGTTTCTACGAATTTAGAGGATTTCTCACGTTTTCTCAAGATTTCTCTATGGATATACAAAAATGGCAGTATTTAATGTAGATTGTTTGTATTTTCATAGATTTTTGAGAAAATCATAGGTACTCGGAATTTATAATTAAATTTTTTTATGAAAAACTTGTCGGAATAATAGAAATATTCCGAACTTTGAATTTCAGGAAATTGCATCCTAGAAATCTCAAAATGTATCTTGAAAAAAAGTTTGGAAATCCTGCAGCATTTGAGAAATTCAAAGAAAGACGAAAAATTAGAAAAAAAAATCGAAATTACTAGAAATATAAAAAAATGAAAATCTTAATATGTTATTGATCCGAGTAGGAAATTCTGTAAATGTACATAACAATTCAAATAAATGATAAAAATTTCTTCAAATCGTATAAATATTGAAAAAATACAAAAGAATTCGTGTTCATCTTAATCCATTTTATTACAAAAATTTATTACAGCAAACCATAAAAATACTAAAAACCTTCAAAAATACTGGAAGAATCCTACTCATTTCACGAATAATTGAAAACATGAACAAATTTAGAAAGGCTACTAGTAAGAATCAAAGTAGATATAATTCTCTCAAAAGTATATGAAATTCCTAGGAATTTATGTTCTTCCCTATGAGATTAAATTCAAGATAACTGTGTTAAAATTCATGACAATACATGAAAATATTCTGAATCCTATAAGTAAAAAAAAATATGTACTATAAATCTATGAACAAACTGTTTCCTGAAAAACCCATCGAAATCTATGTGATACATCAGCATTTTCATATTTTCTCCAATTTACCCATATTGAATATACGATGATTCCAATATGCTTATGACCTAATATCAGTAGATTTTGTTCTTCCTTTTTCCTTACTATTTGTGGAATTCGTCTCAAACATTGTTCATGTCTCCTCAACGCTCATTTATAAATTTTCATTGTTTTCGTTTCATAAAGAATGAGAAAATTTCCTTCTTGAATACACGGTTAGATAAGTATTCGGGAAACGGTTTTAAAAACTGATCCTGCAGAAAACCTACATATTGCAGGATAAAAACAACGCATTATCACCGCGTGAGAAATTTCTTAAAATAAATCACCGCCATAAGAGACCATAAACGATCAAAGTGTCAATCGCCTTTAATCAAACAACGGAATTTATTGGATTGCGTTTTGATTGCAAATTCTAGCGGTCGTCAGTTACCTGGTCGATTAAAATCGATAAAAGTTAATTGTTCCGTGCCTTGTTTCTCACTTGATCCGCATGAAATCGAAATAAGCGTCACGTTCGTACATGCATTGTATAAAAAACATGTTTAGTGTTGTCATAAAATCACTCGTAAACAACTGATTACGCGCATTTTACGATCTTCACATTATTATGAATCGCATTATTATTTCCGCGTGCCCTAAAGTAGTTTACATAGCGATATTAATGTTCTGCGTAAAATGCGTTTATGATTTAACAATTGTTTTTCAACACGTAGACTGTTGCATATTGTATTATAATAACATGCTCGGTGACCTGTTTCATGTATAAAATAATGTGAGGGCGTTTATGATAATGGAGCTTTTTTTACTACGGCATTAATGTAATTTTTTTACAATGTTTTACAATGTAAAATTCTTTGTATATTTATAAATGAATTTCTCGGTGATTTAATGCCCTTATGAAAAAGAACTATTAGCAACTGTGGGGAACTATTAGAAACTATTTGGAATTATTGGGAAACTATCGAGAAACTATTGAATGATTTCAATAGTTTCCATAGTTTCAACAGTTCTTATAATATTCCTGCCAATAATTTCAATGATTGAAATAGTGTCAGTGATGTTAAATCATTGTAACTATCAACTTACATGATTTTAAATCGTTTTCAAATCCGATTTAAAATCACAATTTAATGATCATTTGCATGAAAATTGTTAAATTGAAATTATTAATGCAATTTTCATATTGAAAATGATTTTCAATCACTTACAAGATTTTCAATGATTTTCGATCATTTCAATGATTTCCAGTCATTTAAATAGTTTCAATGATTTTCAATCATTT
Organism: Platygaster robiniae; assembly: GCA_028476575.1. NCBI lineage: Eukaryota > Metazoa > Arthropoda > Insecta > Hymenoptera > Platygastridae > Platygaster > Platygaster robiniae. The sequence continues at coordinate 43,452,733 of CM052022.1, forward strand.
TCGAATCCAATCTGAAATCACAATTTAATGATTATTTGCATGAAAATTGTGGAAGCACAAGTTTCAGTGCAATTTTCAAATTGGAAACAATTTTCAATCATTTTTAAGATTTTTAATGATTTTAAAAATTTCCAATCATTGAAATAGTTTAAATGATTCCCATAGCTTCAATAATTTCCCTTCTTAAAGTTTCCATAGTTTCAAAAGTTCCTAAAATATTTCTGCCAATTGTTTCAATGATTGAAAGTTTCTATGATTGAAATAGTTTCAATGATTCTCAATCATTTTTGAATCCGATTTGGAATCACAATTTCATGATTATTAGCACGCAAATGGTCAAATCACACTTTATAGTGAAATTTTTAAATTGAAAATAATTTTCAACCACTTTCAAGGTTTTCAATGATTTTCATTCATTAAAATAGTTTCAATGATTTCCAATCATTTTTAAATCCGATTTGAAATCACAATTTAATGATCATTTGCATGAAAATTGTTAAATTACAATAAATAATGCAATTTTCAAGATTTTCGATCATTTTATTGATTTTTGCTCATTAAAATAGTTTCAATGATTTTCAAACATTTTCGAATCCGATTTGAAATCACAATTAAATGATTATTTCCATGAAAATTGTGAATGTACAGCTTTTAGTGCAATTTTCAAATTGAAAACAATTTTCAATCATTTTCAAGATTTTCAATGATTTTCAATCATGGAAATAGTTTAAACGGTTTCCATGGCTTTCATAATTTATCTTCTAATAGTTTCCATGGTTTTCATATTTTCAATAATTTATCTTTCAGTATATCTCATAGTTACTATGGTTTCAATAATTTCCCTTCTTATAGTTTATATAGTTTCAATAGTTCCTAGAATATTCCTCCCCATAGTTTCAGTGATAAAAAGTTTTTATGATAAAAATAGTTTAAATGATCAAAATAGTTACAATGATTTTCAATCATTTTTAAGATTTTCGATGATTTTCAATGATTTTCAAGATTTTTAAAGATTTCCAATCATATCAATGATTGTCAGTCATTGAAATAGTTTCAATGATTTCCATAGCTTTAATAATTTATCTTTCAGTAGATTTCATAATGTCCAAAGTTTCAATAATTTTGGAAACTTTTGAAATATTGGAAACTATTGGAAACTATAGGCTTAAAAAACTCTCGGAAACTATTGATCAATAGTTACCAATAGTTTTTAACAGTTTTTTTTCACAAGGGTGTTATGTATGTTGACGAAATCTCGCGGACTATGACACACGATTTTTTGTCCCCTCTTAATTTTTCTCTACTTGTATAAATCAAAGCGCCGGACTGGCGATTGCGAAGTTCCGAGGACCCTTACAAATTGCCGGCCTAATAAATTATCTATAAAACGGTCCGTCCGGCCGGCCGCTGTGCAAGATAAGGTATCTTGCGGCTGTTATCGATGGCGATCGCAGAATTTATGGGATCGCCGTAAAAAGCCGACTCACATGGTACGCGTGCCTGCCTGCTTTTCTTGCCTCGCGGCCTCTCGTTCTCACACATGGTGTCGCAAGTAACATCCACTTCCTGATAAGAAATCTTCCACGTTTCCTCTCGTGCTCTATGCTACACAATTTTATAAAAAATGTAGGTATCCCCATGAATTCAGAGGCTGCGTTGAATAAAAAAAGCAAAGTCCCTTGTAAATGGCTAGATACAATTTAAAATTATTGAATAAATAATTAAATAGCAATTTGAAAATGTTTTGCAGAGTATAGGAATACAATATGGGGTACATGTAAGAGATAGACAAGTTATGAATAAAAAAATGTCCTGTCAGATGTTGATAAATAACGGCTCTTCGAAAAGGGGGGGGGGGGGCGTTACAGAGGTTGAAGCACCTTCTTATTTCAAAAATATTGAAATCTTTTAGTAGAAATAAAAAAAACCTCAGATAGATTACGAATTTCTTATTGGAACAGACAAAATTTTTATTTTCTTGCTAAAATATACAATGAAGAAAAAAATTGTACGATAGACAGTGAAATCTCCGTCTTGTATCACCTCGATTCCTAAATTTTCTTGAAAAATGGGATAAAGTGAATTAATCCTCAAGATTTTTCGAAGGTACCGGTCATATCACGCGATTCAATTGCCGAAACAGTCACGACCCAACCCAATTACACCCACGGCCCTTCAGTCCATCATCCCTCCCCCCACTAACCTCGTCCTCGGACCAATTCGTGAATCCCCAAAGTGCTCTCTCGCGGGCAAATTTTCCCCGTTTAACGAAAAAAATCGCGTATCGGAGACCTGTGTATCAACATTGCGGCTATTTATGACTCCATAAAGTACGCCTCCTGAATACGTCACATAGAACGTGGAAACTGCCTCCAATCCATATGATGACATGGTTTTATGAACTCAAAATATTGCAAAATTAGAAAAAAAAATTCTTATGCATTTTCCATACATATTTTCTAAATTGTTTACATTTCTGGGAAATCACCTGTTAGTACTACATTAATTAACGATGAGAATCACTGTTTCAGATTTGAAGAGAATTTGAAAGTACATTTTTTTAGTGTACGAATCAAAAGCAAAAGTCATTGCCAACAATAACATAACTTATTCATTTCATATGCATATACTATGTACAAAATAAAATCGTAATTCACAACATGGTTGAAAATTTTGAAATTGTCAGAAATTCGGTATATTCGTTACTTTTTATTTATGCAAAATTAATTACTACTTTTGCTTCGAAATTTCAAATTATTACCACATTTTTAAATAACACAATTATTTTCACAATTATTTACCAATATTTTTGGAAATTTCATACTCGTCAAGGTCTAGTAAATTTTGTGATCGAAATGTCTTTCATAAGATGGTTACTTTCCGATTCTAGACACTACGATGCGCATCACAAACCGCATCATCAAATGACAATTTTATAAAAATAGGTTAATGTCAATAATCAATTCGTAGCATTTTTTAATATTATTATTATTATTGTGGTATATAATCTGTATTGGAAATTTATGAATTTAATATGTGTATCATGAATTTGATGCGTCAAAATAATTAATGTGATCAGTGTGTTATATATTCTTGATAATTAATGGACTGTATATTTCTTTTAAATATGCCTAATTCATTATTAAACATATGCTTAGATACGCTTGGGCAACGTTACATGTTCGTGGTTTTTGTAACGACTGGCGTCCGTTGGCGCTAGCTACATCAAGTAGCGGAGAGCACCGCCAAGCGGCAAATATTCAAACTAAATGTAAATTCAAACTAATGGCGGCAACACAGCGATGATGAAAGTTTTGAAAGGGAAAAGTGTAAATGTAGAATAGGGTGTCACTTATTTTGGAGATGTCGAAGTTCATTTAATTCTTGGGCCTTATATCAATGAAGATACTAAAAAAAAAAAAAGAAAAAAAAAATTTTTGGTTGTAATTTACATGTGGCTTTTCATACATTTCGTTCAAAAATTCATAACTTGTGTAAAAATTATGATAAACGTTTGAAACTTGGTAGAGTTTGTGTATAACGTTACTTTCAAGACCGAATTTTTCTGGATTTTTCTATCGTTGTTACCTTTGTTTTTCAAGCACCGAAAAAAGGCAACCATGTACTTTTTCGATGCTTGTAAAACACAGACAACAGTAATAGAAAAATCTAGAAAAATTTAGTGTTGCACGTTACATCATACACTGAAACTTTGCCAAATTTCAAACATTTATCATAATTTCTGCATAAGTTATGAATTTTTGAACAAAATGTATGGAAAACGTACCGTTGATCGTCGCCCGCACGTCCTGGGAAAAATACTTATCAAGCTTGCAGTAAAGCTCCCTGCAGCTCATTCATGCGTCGAGATCTTTCGTCTTTTGATGTCGGCTCACGCGTGGATGAAACTTAACTACCTCTTTCATTAACTCTTTGTGTCCAGTTCACGTCCAAGTCCTAATTGATGATGTTCATTCAGGCAAATACCCTTGTTACTAATACACGCAATACTTAAAATATAACTCTACATTTTCCTTGAATCCGATTCTTTGAAATATCTTTTTATTAACAAAATATCATAAATTCTTTGAAATGATATTCATTTTCGTGATCCAACAATTTTTCGATAGTTCCATGAACGTTCGAACTCGTTGAAATTTACAACCGAAAAATGGACGCACTGCGAAATGACAAATGTAGGGAGTGCTCGCGAGATGGAAAATGGAAAGATTCACAACGTTCGCTCGTTCACCAAGGTCGTTCTTGCAAAGCGAAAACCCCTCGAGAAGTTTGAGCGGAAACATCGAAGCGTCTTCCCGCCCTATACGTATATATGCCCGGAATCCCAGAGTTCTCGAATATATCGGATTGACGTATTGCCACGGAGATAACTTACCGAGTAAACAACCGATACATGTATGCAACTCGAGATGTTTCGGGAGACATGTGACGCGGTACAAGGGCCAATTTGAGCGAGTGTATGGAATAAATGCCATATTTTAGGATAGGAAAAGGTATACATGGAAAAAATATAGAGAAATTGAAAAGTTCTACATATACTGGAAAATGTAGATCAATGCATTTTTATAACTGAATAAATGTCAGTCAAATATTATTATTTAATTTGTACATTCAAGCTCCAAAATAACGATTCGCTCGAGCGCAGCCTACTCCGATACAACGATGGTTGATCCCCACCACTGCATCATTTTCACTGTGTGCGCGCTGTCTGTGAGTCTCACATGCGAGGGTAAAGAAAAAGGCATCCGCGTCGATATATCGAAGTTCCGCCCATCGCTGTATCAGAGATCGTTGCATTGAAGTTCAAGTGTATGTTATTGATATCCACGACGCCCTCCTTCCGAATTTTTTTCCTGCATTTTTATTCGTCACAACCGTCAAAACATCCCTTCTTCTAAAAATCACAAAAAGCAATTCATTTTTTTCACAGCATATTGCAAGCTGCCGAGTGCTTGCCTAAGGAAGGTCGGGGCTTTGTCCAATAAAGCGTCCGGCTTCTCGACAGACGCATATTTCCGTCTAGAGAGCCAGTACTCCGAAGGGTTTACCCAACCCCATGGGCAGTTTTATATAAAAGCGCGAATTTTTTGTCATTCCCCCCTCCCCTCTTCTCAACTTTTCCCCAACACCTCCCCTTGTCATTTTATTCCACCCCAATCGATGATTGGCTCAATAATTCTCCCGGACCACTCATAATTGCTGTCGTGACAGCTCGTCAATCTTGGGAACAACGTCTTTCGTATCGCGAAACTCAATTTTCGATGGCACTCGAAGACCCTTGAATTTGCCTAATGGATCACGGCGCTGCTGCGGAATTAGCCGGCGGGGGCTCGTAATCGTTATCTGCTCGAGTTTTTGTAGATTCTTTCTTGGGTTATGATTTGCGATTTTCACGTCAAATTTGTGACTTATTCTCTGATATAAACTGGGAGAATTCATTTTTCTTCTAATGCCGGTAGGACCCCCTCTGTCTTCGCCACTGCTCATTTTCATCAGATAAAAGTGTCTATTTTCTACTACATAAGTCAACTTCGATGAACAGACGTCACTCTTATTTACTTTGGCATGGATGAAACTTGTCCCGAGTGGCAAGTTTCCCAGGGTATTGAGCGCATTAGCTACAGTCGGCTTCTAGTTGGGGCATCGGTCATTAGTACACATAGATTCGAAGGTTATTAGGCATTACCGCCATTAAGCGGCCCTTGTCTCTTAGGATGTCTCTTCTCGGTTGTCGCTGACTTCACTTGACGTCTTCGGGCAGAGGAAACTCCGCCTCCGACCGCACATTACTATTACCTCGCTGGAGGTATTGACTCATTCATGGTAAACTTGCCTAGAGCTCATTTCAGAGTCCTCCCTTTTTTCTCAAAAACAAAATATTTCGCATAGCAAACAATAAATACTCCATTTGTTTCTCTCGCTTCATCATCTTTCCAGCATTTCTCGGAGGAAAAAAACTTGTGATGCCAAGCGAAAACGAAGCGTTATGACACTGCTTCCTAATGCCTGGTGATTTAGGAGACAAATGAGGAACATTGAGAGGAATTTGTCTCTCCGAGGACGAAAGGTTAGATCCCTTTTTCCGTGTTTAATCCATTGATTAATTCACTTTTTCCCGTGTCTTCCACGATTACTCGGCCCTTCACACAGTTATGCTACTTTCAGCCCTGTTGCCCTCGCGAAGAAAAATTAATATGGTCCACTCGACCGCGCAGGCTATTTCGTTGATCAATTTTTCTCGAGTGCGTGTCTTTGGTAATCGAAGGACAATATGGAGTTGGACTTCTTTTCTGGTAGTAGGATGAAGTTAATTTGCTGAATGAATCTTGTTCAAAATTTTTTGAACCTCTCAAATCGCAACATTCTCGTATCGATATCAAACAGCCGACGTCACAACCAATTTCAAGAAAAATGATCAAGATTACATCAAATTTTTCCAGCACTAGGCTGCAAAAGATGGCGCAATATCCCTTCGCTGGGCGTCATCTGCGAGAAGTGCTCAAAGAGATATCTCCGGAACAAGTTTCGCCGCAATTTTCTTTTATCCCAGGAGATCGCGCGAGGCATAGGACAGCGCGGGAAATAGAAAACGGCATGGCAGACGGCAAATCAGTCCGAAGGTGGCGAAGAAAAATGCTACAAGAAGCGGCAACGAGGAGAAATAAAGTGGTGCTTTTCATGGTGCGGGGGTCAGGGTGGAAAGGGGGGTGGAAAAATAACGATAGCCAGGGAAGGAAAGTGAATCCATGGAGGAGATGACCTTTCCGGAACCGTATAGCTATAATTTCATTAGCCATCTCGAGACAAATGAGCGAGCATTTCGAGACGCGCCGGCTGGCCGGAAGATTTTACCCGGTGAAAATAACAACTACGAAAATTGCGATACAGCTTTCGTTGCTAAAAGGTTTTTGGCGAGGGGCATCTCAGTCTGTAGTCAATGGTTTTATAACGTTTGTAATCCAGCGAAATCATCGAAAGTCAGAGCACGTAATGGACGTCACATACGCATTCTGGGCATGCGCATTGTCGCTTATTACCTGAGCTGCAATCAGCTGTTGCATTCAACAACTGTCAACAATCATCAAATCATCCAGGGTGCGGCAACTCCAAAAAAAGTGGACCTTTGAATCCAACCTAACCCGACTAGTTCCGAAATCTGCAAGTGCGGCGCTAGTGTTTGTGTTTTGATTTGCATCTGCCAAAACAACCCAAACCAACCAACTGGCGAAATTAGTAATATTTCTGCAATTGTGAGAAATTTTTTTTTTAATTCCATACGTTCAATAATAAAATTTATCATTGCTCGACGTCCCTTTCTTACAGTAACTCACAGATGATTCAAAAAATTTCAAATTTCCCGCCGCGCTCGAAGCTTCACAGGTTTACAGGTGCAGCGCATCGGTCGAAATGATCGGGATTTCCGATCAATTCATTTATGAAATCATCATTAGTTAATATGTATCAAACACGTAAAACAACATTTTTTTTGAAAAACAAATCTGAACATATTGTAGGAGCATTATGAAAATAAAAAGGCATGAATAAATGAATGAAAAAAATGCTTCGTTTGCCTTGAATTTTACAAGTGAATATCGGAAAATGGCATATTATTTGTGTATACATGATGAATAAATTTTAAGGCTGGATCCCGCGCCTAACATTAGATGAAATTCCATTCAAAAATTTTTTGATCTGAAGGAAAATACGATATCAAGTGCTTTAAAAAAATATTCAAAATATAATTTATTACGAATATGATACATCAATCATCGTTGTTTTTGCTCTGAAAAACCAAATATTTTAATAATATCCTTTTTTTTCGAATCGTATGAATTTAAAAATTCACATCAAATAATATAGAACTGTCTTTTTGATTGTCGATCACAATTTTCCGAAAGAATTGCATAAAATTTGTAATTTCACACCTAATATAATATGATATGTTTCAAATTCGAGGATCGCAGTGTGACTCTTGAATACAAAAACCTTCTTAAATTTATAAAATAATTGTTCAATAAAAATCGATTGTTACTACCAAACATAACTGTACGAAATGAAATTGATAATTAATAATTTTAGTAGATAATATTCCAATAATATCCTAATAGTCATTTTGAATTTGAGTAATTTTATTTTATTTGTTCCAAGTATAATATTTTGATATGAAATATTTAATTTTTGACAGTCATAAATTTAGGATGAACATATTTTGATTCACTTATTCGTTTTTACGAATCTTTTAAAATCCAAGTTATCAATAATTCAATCCTATTATTACAAAATAGAAAATTCTTATTATGTTATATCAAAACTACATAATATTGAAATATTTATTATTGAATATTCAATTTTTTAATATTTTATAAAGCAATAATAATTTAATGATATAGAATGATAATTCAGTAATTCATCGTTAATCTGTACATAAATTAATTATAAATAATAAGTTGACAATTTCGATGTTCAGAACCTCGTACTAGCATAGAAATGGATGAAAAGTGTTGAAAGAGAATTTCAAATTAGTTAAAAAAATAGTAATTCGCGCTAATAAATAAATTAAAAAAAATAAAAATGAATCAATAAATTATTCAGTTGAAAAATAAATAATTTGCGTTAGTCGTCGGTAGTACTTTCAATAGGATACTACTTTTCTCTGTTCTTGAGGTGCTAAAATGAAATTATAAGATTTTTTGGTTGAATGTGTTTCGGAAAAAAAGAGGCAAAAAATTAAAATTACCCAACGACGTTGCAAAAAGATATTCACTATGCCGATAGTCAATTTGGACCTTATTTTTCATATGATTGACGTCATATTTTAACTTGAAATTGACTATGGATTTTTAGTTGATCCTAAGGAGGGCCGAATATGCGGCGAAGTATTGATCACTTTGAACAAGTAGACAAGTATTCACTATTTTTAAAAAAAAGTGGCCCTGAGTGATCAACGTCCCGTCTTTCCTAAAGATGTTCACAATATGGAACAAACGGATGAAATAATCCAATAACATCTTAATGATAATTTCTGTTCATTAGAGAACATATATTTTAAAAGATGAGCACATTTGTGGGGTTCTGAGAATTAAACTTTGTACCAATTTCTGTGAATTTTGTTTTTTTTGTTCTGACAAACAAAATTTTCTCATCGTCTCTTAAACACATCATTTATTCCACATCCCCTGATGAAAGAACTCGCAATTGAGCTTCAGTAAGATCCGGAACAACGTGTTTTCTAGGATCAAAGCTCGTGATTCTCGGCACGAAATAAACTTGGATTGGCCTAAATATTCCGACGGATTATCAGTTGGGTACGTGGCATGGAAAAAAATGGAGGGATCTTTGGGCGGCTTTAGCGTGTATCGCGCGATGTCGATTTAATCCGTAGTTATCGCATAATGTTATTACGCCGGGCGACCTAATCTACGGCGAAATTTCTGGCGCGTAGTAGCAGCTCGCCGGAACGATCCGACAAGTAGCTATTTACGTGCAGTAGGTACGGCCGGATTTGCCGGGATCGAGAGCCAGGCTTAAACGGTCCCTGCTTAATACGACACAAGAGGCTAATCTTAAAAAATCCTCCGCGAGATAAGACCCGTGCCCTCGGGTCTCCCTTTTTTTATACGCCGAGCCTCCTCGCGTTTCAAGGTTAATTCGCGCCGGGGGGCGTGGGGTCCTTCGTTTTCATTAGTGGGCGATACTTTTGGACTCGCAACGGCCTGTTAATCGCTGCTTTCTTGGTGTTTTGGTCTTCTGGGAGGAATTGAGAATATTAGGAGTATTCCGGAAGAAAAAGAAGACTCTGTCTGTGAGAAACAGAAGTTATTATCGATTTTTTGCGTCATTTTTCTCCTTTTAAACGAATAATATAGTTTTTCTGAAATGTTCGTATCCTCAAGAAAGTAGGTTGTTCTAATTTCAATCAATACCTAAACAATCACGAAACAAACGTGTCACACCTCGTTTGCCATTCAATCTTAAGCGTGAAAAATCAAAAATGAGCAGCAAGAGAAACCGGGAAGTATTACCGAGAGGGATGATCTTGGAGCGTAGTCTACCCCCGGTCCGGCAACTGGTTTTTCCCGCAATTTGCTCGGAACTGCTTGTTACGGGAGTTTTTCGCTCCAATTGACTTCACCCCTTTTTCAACCCTGCAACTTCCACCCCCTCCCCTTGGCCCCAACCCCGGCCCTTGTATCGCAGCAGCGGCACCTTCGCCTGATTAATTTCATAATTTTCCTTGACCCGGGCGCCCCTTTCCGCCACTTTGAAGCGAGCACTTCACGTCCGGTGGCTCCATTAATTTTTATTACGTAAGCAAATGACGCGGAAGCACGCCGCGCTCTATTAACAAAGCAATCTCGGAGCCGCAGAAAACGACGTGCTCTCTTCTCGCCTTTTACCTGTTAACGTTTCGAGAACCTTTGTTCGAATTTTGTCCTTTTTTTTTAATTTTTTTGGTTGTAAAACGAGTATCAATAGAAAGAAATTCAAGGAATATTGAATTGAAACATTTTCGGCAGATGATTTTGATATACTCTTGCGCTCGAGAAATAAAGGGCATATTCACGATTTTTTCCTAAAAGGTAAAAACATTGTTTTTTTCAAAAACTCGAAGCTTGTAACATTTTTATTCACTTTCATTTTGTTCATTTGTAACAATTCGCAGAATTATGACAATTACACTTTTTATCTTCTCTTTGTTTTTCTTTATACTTTTTTGGATTATCGATTTAAATGAATTCTCCCTTACTTGATTGACTTTTTATAATAGCGGATTTTAACTAACAAAAATTAATCATAAACATTGTAAACCAATCGTAAACATTGTCAACCCAATCATGAACATTATCAACCAATCATGAAAATTGTCGACCAATTATGAACATTATTTCATTTCCCCTTCACTGATGAATTTCAAAATAAATGAAATTCTTAGCTTATCAGGGTAATGATGAGGATCCTTTGTCCGGAGTAATCCCAGAAGCACGACTTCCTCTCGACCACCCAAGAAAAGATCCAAATCCTCCTAGGAATGGGTCCAAAACATCGTCAAAAATGGATATGTCGATCACTCATAAAGCAGCAACAAGTAAAATCCTCGTGCAACCTCCCGAAATCTCACCCTCCTTGACTCGTCTTTATCCCTTCTTACAAATCGTGGAAATTCTTTCCTTTTCAAATAAGATTTCCGCACTCAACAGCGATAATATAGAGATTTTTATTGTGGCACTTTTATGACTTACAATCATGCCAAAGTGAACATATGCAATAATGGCCGTCGGAGACGCCTAATTTTCACAGATGAAAAAGGAGAAGAAGAAGGGGAATCAGAATCGATACTCATCGACCTGGCCCATATCGATCCAACATTCTCCGCTCTATACTAAAATTCCCTATCATGTCGACTGTACATAATTCCATGGAAGGCCACCATCAGGACATATATACATATATCCGTTACAAGCTCATTTATGTATTCATGTCACAAGATATTTTATGAGTCTTTTCAGAAAACAATTCAGACAAATGGTTTTCGAGAAACTGTGCTCACCACGAAAAAACATTAGATTTTGGCACAATTGCTGCAGTGGGCCCAATCACGAAGATTTCATTCTGAAAAAATTCCTAACATACCTCGTGACATTGAGAAACAAACAGGTAAAAAGTTTTTCAAAAAATGTTGTGCTGTTTTCCGAAAAAAAAAATCGTGGAAACGGTGACAGGGCTGGACCCTTCAAGTTTTTGCCCATAATTTTGATTCCTTGACCAGGATAACCAATCATCGTGTTGTCAAAGACTTGTACAACGCTCCAGATTGTCAATCTTTCTATTTTTCCCGAAAAAAAAATTCCCGAATAGTTGTAACCCCGAAAATCTGGGGAATCCGGAAGAGCGTCGTTGCGGAATGCTAAGTCGTCCCGCGAGCGGAACCCCGGAACGAGTTTAATTCGGCCTGCTAAGAAATTCAGTAAGCGGTCACATTCCTCCTGGAAACTTCGTGATTGTGTGTCCGGCTCGTCCGTAAGTTACGGGCCCGGCTGACCGCGGGTATTTATGCCCGAACTCGACGTGGCCGCCAGTTTCCCTAGCCCCCCCCCCCCCTGAACCGCCCCCGATGGCCGGCTAATGGTTATGGTAATTACCGGCCCTAATTGCGAGCAATGGAATTACGGAATATCAAAGTTCAAGCTGCGAACGCGGCAGCATCTTCCCGGGAAATCCGCAACATCGCTCGTCTAGGCGACGTCCCTGAAAATGTCGCCGCGACGGAAATTTATTCAGAACGCGAGAGCCACTGTCGACGAATCTATTCGCAGTTAGGGCCGATTTGCGTGGACTAGTTTTGTGGAAAGTAACCGGCTGGGCATTAACGTATGCGGAATATAAATTTGGGATACTTTGAAAGCATTCATGAATTACGAAAATTTTTAACAAATTGTTGAATACCTGCCAAGTTTTTGATAGTAGATATTGTATTTTAAATTTAAAGAGTTAAAAATATTGAAAATATAAAGGAGTGCAAAAAATTTGATGCATTTCGAAGAATAAATAGGATTTTGATAAAGGTAATAAATTTTGTGAATTGTGTTCATGGCTACATTACTTCGAAAATCTGAGTTTGTTCAAAGATGAAATATAGCCTGGGAGATTTAGCAGTGGTGTAAAGTATAGGGCTTGAAAGGCAAACTGACCACGGCGCATATCTCAGGAGGTTCATAATCTCAATAATAAACATCTGCGACTCAGTGGTCTTCGCGTCCGTTACACCCTTCTTGCAGAGTACGGCTTCTCTTGGGACTGGATGTGAAACGCGGAGAGATGCCCTGGAGTCGATAGTGATTAAAACTTGAGCTTTAACTACACGCCAGCTCACTGCTTTATTGCACAGAAGCTTTAATATCCCGAATAAATGGCTGTGCCTGATGATAAATATTGCAGAACCAGCCTGTGACAATTGCAAAATTTTGTTGACATAAGTTACCCAAATTATGTCTAACATCTTCTGATCGTTAGAATCGTGAGCTCCAATTCATATTTTTTCTAAAATTTCAAGCTCTTTCCTATTTTTATCACGACAGCGTAATTGGATGAAGAAAACACAGACCTCGCAGTTGAAATTATCGGTGGTCGCAGGGTCGAATGCAGCACTATTTTCGATGCCGGCAAAAGCTCCGGCGTCGACCACCGGCCACTCTTGATCCTGAGTAGCAATTAAACATTCGACTAATGTGCTTTTCCATTCAGAAAATTGGATATTTCAGGCGCCCACCACCACACTCGCACCCCACTTACGCCTCCGCTTCGGACGGACTCGATATACCGGATTAATTGAATTTACAGAGGGCCAGACCACGTGGATCCTTTGCAGGAGACTAACCGTGGCGAATTTATTAATCGCGTCCGCTTTACCTTGCTCCTCGAGAAATTTAACGCAAGTGGTGAATCGCTGATGAATTTTAGAAGCTGGGACTTTTTGGATGGAAGTGAAAAAAAAGGTTTCTAAAGTGTTTGGATGGTGATTTGACGAACAAAAGTATTACCAAATCATGTCGAATAATTTCAGTGAACAAAAAGTGCCTGCATTGATTATTTTCTATTTGATGGAAAACATTTAAACCTGGATGGGTAAAACACTTAAAACCATTAGAACTTGAATTTATTAAATTACAACCTGGAAGAAAACTACTCAACTGCTACCAGTCAACAACTACTTTACTCAACGCCACTGCTCAACTACTTATTACGAATACATTCTTCGTGCGGGAAATAGGTTTCGGCCAGCCATCTGTGGTGAGGATTCCGAGGCTTGGCGAGTCCGGCGGGAAATTTCAAATTAAGTGAACCTCTCTCGACGTATAACAATGCAACACAAAAACCACTTCGATATATATTTGTTAATGCGTATATTATGTATAAATATGAATATTTCTATCATATTTACTAAACAAATTCATTTTTTTTTTTAATCACAGTAGGAATTCCTTCCGAAAGAAATTCCCTACATGCCCACATGAGACCTTCCTTCATCATCTACAGAAGACACGCGAAAAAAAGCAAAAGAAGCGGAAGATCCGCTGCCTACGAGGAAGATTGAAGTCGAGGGTTACAAGAGCCACGCAGGGGCGCCGTGGTGTTTACGTTATTAGGCAAATGTGTGAGAGGTGCGCATATGGGGATCCCGGGTATGCGGGCCTAAACGTCGAGTAAGCAGTACGAAATCCCAATCGATCCGAGGCCGGGACGACGTCGACGTCAAATGCGTCGGAGGCGCCGCGACGACCGCCTTTCCGATTTATAACGCACTAAACTTGCTGATGCGAGTGATTTCCCCGTCACATACGTCGATAAATGCATGACGAGGAGATCATGCCGGATAAATAACTTTTTTACCTCCAAAGAATCGGTGGTTAAAATGAATGGGGGATGAAAAAGGATCTCCAGGAACTTGGACAATTTAAGAAAGAATTGCAAAGAACGAATACGTTCTTGCGATTTGCAATAAGTGCCACCAAATTGCAGAAGTCAGAAGAAATCTTACGGATTTGCCATATTTTACATAATATTTTAGAAACGTTTTTGAAATATTTTGCGTGACCAAAAGAGCGACGATTTTTTCTCGGCGACGTCGTGAAAGTTATCCGGCGTTATCAATTAGAAAAAGTTGGTAGTGGATAAATGGCCCTCGAGGACGAATATTTTCACGACAGAAGTTGGCCTAACTATTTCGATGCTGACCGGTCTGGATTAAACACACGAGTAATTCGTTATGATAAAAATTCAGACTGCTGAAATTTATAACTACGTGTTTCTACAGGCCCTCGTGTAATGCGGGATAAACATTTTTCTCTTCGTAAAAAAAAAAGTAAAGGATTCCATTGCGTATGCAAAGAATCTTTATTTGAAGATCCCTCATTCTCACTTGGCCTGCCCATTCTTATTCCCTGCGAAATAACCTTAAATTTTGTTTGAGAATCCTTTTTACATAAAGGACCGATATGTAGAGTAGGCGAGCCTCTACATACTAAATGCTAATATCGTCCCTGTACGTGATCTGTGTTCACGATTTTTCCATGCTCGAGATGGAAAAGTCTACTTTTTTCTTCGAGGAATATTTTTATTCGCAGAAGGCTGGTTACTCCAACAAACTGGATTTGCATTACATTGATGATCATAATGCAAGACGAAAATTTCGCATACAAAGGAACTCAGATGTCTCCAAGTCCCTGAAAAATCTAGAGCATGAATAATGTGAAAAAGTTTCTCTAGCTTCTGTAGTTGTGAAAATCAATTTATACTGCAAATTAGTTTAAACAATCGAGCATGGAAATCTAATACCCATGATACGCCACTTTTACACATGCCTCGTTCTTATCTGTCGAACGTTCTTTAGGTTCGCCTCTTCGCTTTTATGAATTTGTGCGCTGCTCGAATAGTCAGAAGGGTAAACACCCCTCATCACAGCTCGAGTGGATTCTTGATATGCCGGATTTCCCTTCTCGAGAATCCTCAAAGCGATGTTTCCGTCGAAGTGCCTTTTTTTTGTCATTTTTCACTTATCGCATAATGCGGATAAACAAAAGAAGCTAAACGTGTCTCACAATTTCATATATCACCCACATTCAAAATTCATGTAAAACATCATCAAAAGGTCCCCCCTCTTTTTTTTTGTAACAAAGTTTTAACGTCGCATCAGAGTAGCAGATTTCGCGGATTTAAAGAGGATAAATTTGGAAGGGGTGCAGGGAGGTGGAAAGGGGTGGAGATGAAGGTGGCGAGATAACGTCTGTAGTCGACAGATTCTATTCCAGATTGCAGATCTGCCACCCACACCGTCAGCTCTGACCGCGGCTTAGCGCAAAAGTTTGTTCGTTCGCTCGGCCGGCACCGCGCACCTTGCAGGTAAAACGACAGCACCAAAACGAAATCCAATAGCACGAGAATATCTAGAAACGAGTGACATTCGACTGGCGTTTTGCTTATTCCATTGCCCATTTATGTACGCTTTTACATTATTCAAGCCGACAACGTAGTTGGAGTTCTGAGCCCCATCTGCGCTCATTTGTTTATACAAAAGTGAACGGAACACCTCTCGAATATTATTTGTTCATAAATAACTTTCTTTCATCAATTTGTAACTTACATTTAACTTCTATTTTTCTGCCATTCCGTTCGATTTCTCTGATTCCCTCTTTTCTTCCTCGAAAATTTATCTGTGCGCCCCTCTGCGCTCATTTATTTTAACAAAAGTAAGCGGAACAACTCTAAAAAACATCCATTCATAATTATTTTCCTTTTCCAACTTGTAAATTACATTTAATTTCGATTTTTCCGCCGTTCCGTTTTATTTCCCTGATTCCCTTTTTTATTGTCCCGGGCGTCCCACGCAACGTCCAACTTCTCACGAGCACGTGCGCCGTAAAAATCCCGTCTATCCCTGCGCGTAAATCCGCGGTTTCTTCGCCGGTCCGTAAATTTTGGCAGCACGTCCACGGTTCGGGAAAATGAAATGCATTTTCCAACAGCCCAGCAGACCGTATGGGGTGGAAAAAAAACCCGGATGAAGTTGGGACATAAAATTGTTGACATCAGAATCACTCGCAGATCGGTGATTCTATTTATCCCGACACTTGTTTGTCCCCGAGCCACATACGGATTTACGACGTGACAAAGTTTATTTTATGAGCCTTTTTATCGGCGTCAAATTTTTCTCGGGTTGCTAAGGGAATGTGATCGAGCACTGATTCCTGGAAAGTGCTAGGAAGGACGAGAAAAAGAAATATGCAAAATTTTTAATAGCATTTTTTTTTTTTTGATCATGTTCTTCGATTTTTATATCCTTTATTATTCTTCTGCAATTTTTTCCCGTGAACAATGAATCTTCTATTATACCTTTCATGTAAATAGTCGTGATAACTTATCATTTGACACCAAAAACGTCGTTATATAAAACGGGGTCGAAAAAGTAAATTGGGTGAAAGTGAATGAACGCGTTGGCTAATATTTGCGGATTATGTTGACCAGCATTCGTCGCCCTTGTCCAGCCCCATTTCCCCTTTCCCCCCTCAATGCTCGAAAAATGGACAAGGTTGAGGCGAGAGTATGAATTCTTGTTTGATCAAACAATGAAAATTACGTGGCTCGGATATTTCCTCAACGCGCCCCAAAGAAGCACAAACATACTAAGCAAACATATAACTTTAACGCGAAGCAATCCATTCAATTCTCGAGCGAAAGTGCGTGATCTCGTGATAACACCACTAATAAAATAAGAGAAACAAAATATTATCTTATCGCTGAGGCAGAAATTTTGAATTAAGTCAAAGTTTTTGGTTGTGCAATTGAAATATAATGAAAATAAATTAAAATTCAATAAAACACAGTCTTTTATTTAATCGAATCAGATAGATTTCATCAAAAATCGATAATTTTCTTTTCGATTCCTATCCCCACCATCTACAACGTTTTCCATCTCAAGGGTCTTTTTTCTCCCTCTGTCATCCAGAACCGTCTCCTAATCTCCGACAACGAGGGAGCGCCGACTTGTCGACAATTAGAACTACCAAGGCTCCCGAGTGAAAACGGGAGTCATCGCGGGTGAAA
Source organism: Platygaster robiniae (assembly GCA_028476575.1). Lineage (NCBI taxonomy): Eukaryota > Metazoa > Arthropoda > Insecta > Hymenoptera > Platygastridae > Platygaster > Platygaster robiniae. Next base: position 43,470,352 of record CM052022.1, read on the forward strand.
AAAACTTTAATTATAAACACTGTGGCGGAAAAGTCGGATGTGGAAACGTCGAGCGCAACAGCCAAATGGTCACGACTTAGCGCTGGTAAAACTCTTTCAGGCAAACGAAGGGAATCCGTCCGGAGATTATCCGGGCTTCGGAAAGTTGTTAATTACTTGGATTTTCTCCCGCGATTTTTATCCCCTCCCTTTTTTTCGCTGCCCTTTTTTTGCTCCCTGACTTATGAATGTCGCGCTTGGAATATTCGTTCCCGCCTCATTACGCGCTGCCGCAATTTATCGAAGAAAAACTTGCCAAATTACGGTCGCAATTAGTCCAGCCGGTCCAGCCGAAGTTTCGCGCGCTTCGATCAAAGTGTCGAAGGAGGTTTCGGTACGTCCCGCGATCACTTTGCGGTCCTGCGTACTTGACCATTAGAAGGAGCGAAGCGAGTGCCGCCTTTGCGACTGACCAACGGCCTGAAACTGCCTCGCGGTCGCCGCAAACAACGTTAAAGCTCTTTGGTACTGCAGTTGTAATTTTCCCCGTTGTTTGCGAGGTGTTAGCCTAACTTACGGCGAGATTACAGTGTTTGATGGAAGGAGATATCATGATGTGAAAACAAAAAAAACATAAAATGATGAGAAAATTAAAGACGAAAGAGTCTGAGATGTGAAAAACAAATTTGGACAAAATACATCATGTCAAATATCATGAATATTGTAATATAAGAAGAAATTGCCACTCCCATTGCATTGATTTTGAATGCGTTGGCCATTTATATTGGATTCGTTTACATAGCGTCTACTTCCGTTGCATTAGACACTTCAATTGCATCAATTCCCATTGCATCCGATTCCTTTGCATTTAACACTTCAGCTGCATCCATTTTAATTGCGTCTACTTTCTTTGCATTAAGCATTTCGATTGCGTCTACTTTCATTGCATTTGACACTACAATTGCACCGATTACCATTGCTTCTACTTACATTGCATTAGACACTCTAGTTGCATCCATTTACAGTGCATGTACTTTTGTTGCATTATACACTTTAATTGCGTCCATTTCCATTACGTTTACTTCCATTGCATACGGCACTTTAATTGCGTCTACTTTCGTTGCATTAGAGAGTACGATTGCATCGATTTACATTGTGTCTACTTTCATTGCATTAGACACTTCAGTTGCATCCATTTTTAATGCATCTACTTAAGTTGCATTGGGTACTTCAATTGCATCCATTTCAATCGCGTCTATTCCTGTTGCATCAGACACTTCAATTGCTTCTTTATCTATTGCGTCTACTTCAGTTGCATTAGGTAGTTCAATTGCGTCTTCTTCCCTTGCATTAAACACTTCACTTGCATCCATGTCTATTGCGTCTACTTCGGTCGCATGAGACATTTCAGATACATCCATCTCCAACTGCTCTACTTCTGTAGTATTGGACACTCCAATTGCATCCATTTCCATTGTGTCTACTTCCGTTGCATAAGACACTTTCATTGCATCAACTTTCGTTCCAAATCAACCAAACCCTACAGGTCCATATACACCAAACCGATAAGAAAGACGCATTTCTACGTCAAAACACATTATTTTCCTTTTGTTTGACCACCATAGCATGTACGTGAAACGACAATTCTTCTTCTTCTTCTTCATTCTTGTCGCAGTGCAGTTCCTGCTTAAAATGAGACACACTTTTTCTACTGCACTCATAATACATCAAAAGCGCAAAATTAGGTTTGAAGTAAATATAGCACTGTTTCTCGGCGTGAAGTACAAGGGTGTTGTTCCCTTTCGACGCGGTCGTGCATAGGTAACATTCTGGGAGAATGATACGATTCAAAAGCGATGACGAACTGCTCTTCTATTGTCGACTAGCTGTTAATTAGATATCTAGTCCCGCCGCTCAAATTCATCTTACCGCAAGCACTCGTATTCTATTGTCGCTTTTCCCTGACGTCGCTACCATATGAATGGTCACATTCAGTTACAACCAGTCGAGTGACGCTTCTAACATGAGTTGGAAAAAGTTCCTTACATTCGTTGCCAGAGGGATTTCAAACGTGTCTTGAAATTTCAGAGATTTCAAATGATGATCAGAACGTAGAATTCTATTTGTTCTTTTGTTTATACTAAAAAGAACGAAAAATTTCATCCTAATATCGTTTGGGTTCCCACTTTAATTAATGTCGGGCTCTCGAGCATGATTTCTTTGAGAATAAAAAGCTGTCGGCTGCGCGAGGCTCGCAACAAACAGTCTCTCGTGGACAACAATGATTTCTATCGGGGCGGTGAGGGCGTTAAAAGGTACGTGGCCCATCGACGTCGGACATTAATTGGCTGGAGATCTTTGTCTCGGCGCGCGACTCGTCCATTGTGGTTTCAGCCGCATTACAGTTCGCCGCTCGCATTCACTGGATTAACCAGATCCGCGCGAATTCGACCACGTTTTGTAATTACAGCGTGGATTTCTATGAAAAGCTCGTTCCCTTTACGTCCACATCGCGATCTTGTGCTTTACATAACGTGCACGACAAAGAGCATTCATTTAGGGTTACTTTTACTTCGGGCGAAAATTCGGATAACTATTCATCATTTTTTTCAATTTTTTTTGTTTTTCAATAATAATTCTTCGTCCTTACATTTATGATGTCGAACATATGGAAAGAAAAAGGCATTATTTATGGAGATATGTCAGATATACGTATAAATGTATTTTTTTTTTCTTTAGGATTCTTTCGCAGGCGTAACGTCAGACCTTCTATCATTATCCTCAATTTTTATTATTTTCCCAAATAATCGCATTTAAAAGTGTTCAGTTTCATACTCACGACATGCAACCAGATTTGCCTTTAATTTCGTACGTACCCAAAACAAAAAATATTGAATTTTCTATAATAATCTTCACTTCTTCAAACTTTAAATTGGAGAAAAAATGTGAGGCGAAAACGAAGCCAACAGCTGGCCGAACAGTTAAATGAATTACATTATTTTCCGCACTTGGAGTAGAATAATTAAAATGCGTTTGCAACTCTTCGGCATCAGTCGCCTTGAAGACGAAGGGTGAAAAGATTGACGGTGAATTATTTAACTCTGAAAATCAAGGGAACGGCTTACCAAACTGTCGCTTCCACTGTACTTCTCTCATTATTATTACAAAAAGGATTAAAACTGGGTTTGAAAATAAATTTTTTTAATATGAAAAAGAAAAATCAATTCCGTACTTAAAATCTAGAGAATTATTTTTGATTTTGAGTTTGAAAAAAAAAATAATAATCGTCATATGAGTGTATGACTGACAATGTCGTCATAATTAGTATGTGAGCAAAGCGTAAAAAAATCATAACTTCACTGTTTAGCTATTGTTGTATCTTAAATGCAGTTTTTAGCAAGGAAGGAGGACAATACAAGAGATGTAATTACGGGATAAACTTGATTGATATATAATTGTCAACATAATAAGATAAATGAGCATAAGTACATATGGGTATGTCTGGTCAGCTGATGTCAGATGGCGCGAATATTCAAAATGAAGACATTAATTAAGCTATACTTATTGTTATATAATACGTCAAAACACAATCAAAGCATAAATCAAACTGCAAAAGTTTATAAAAAAAAAAACTGGAAAAATTAAAAAAAAAATCATATGAAATAAACAAAAAAACAATAAAAAAAATAATGAAATAAATTATGATAAAATAAAATGAAATAAAAAAAAAATAATAATGTAAGAGGTAGTGTCGAATATTTCGTAGAAGTGGTAACAACTACAAATTACGATGTTTATCTTGATGTACATTTTTTAAATGATTGTTCTACGAGTTACAATGTATATTTTGATGTGCAATTTTTTGACCGACTGTTTTACAAAAGAACGAGTTTTTGAAATGGCACATTGTTATTGTTACGACGCTGAGTTTGAAAATGTGTCGACACTGTGATATTATTGATTATACATTTCCAATGGCGTTTCAATAAGGGCTCAAACAAGAGCCGAAACGTCAACAGATTGTGAAATGCAAATAAACAATTTGATTGGTAAGAAAAACAAATTAAAATAAAATAAAATAAAATACAAAAAAAAAAAATGAAAAAAATGTAATAAAATAAAAAAGAAAAAAAAAAATAAAATAAAATAAAAAAAATTAAAATAAAGTAAAATCGCATAGAATACAATAAAATAAAATCCAACCAAAAATTAAAATCAAAATCCGATGAAAAATCATACATTCTATTTCAATTATATTAAATAATGAAAAAAAAATGTGTGAAAATAATAATAAAAAAAAGGGGAAATATAAAAATTAAAAATTAAGAAAAAAAAAATAATAAACTGCTAAAATACATTATTTTGTCGAATATGTACAATGTACTGTTGTTCAAATTTCAGCAATGCATAAATAATTTATATCAATAGTTCCTGCAATTTTATACAATTCACACTTACGTTCACTAAAAAAGAAACAAAATCAACAATCAAACTTGTAAAAATTGTCAATTATTGCGATGATAATTGAATAAAGGACCATAATAGAACATCAATTATTAAAACAGATACTTGACATTATCAGGGTAGTTTTACACTTGCTCGCAAGTTCAGAGCAGCGCTACGTCATCCTCGATTATCTTTCGCCCGGCTTTAAAGGGCGATCGATCAATTACGAAAGGACGAAACGCAAACGTAGCCGACTTCTTAATTACTGGGTAATGAGCATCGAGGCGAGAATACGTATGATGCAAGAAAACACGTGGATGCGGTCTTAATCAAGCAGTCGCGCTGACGCAGCGGCGTGCGTAATGAAAATTGATGAAAGATCACTGAGACATGGGTAAGACTACTCTCGACTGGAGTGCTTAATGCCCCGCTACACCCAATCCCAGAGAAATTCATCAGAACGTATTGATAACATTACCACGTCAAATTGATGGATTCACCATTACTGTAACGAACTTTTTGAATTTTTCACCGGGCTTGTGAATTATTTATTTGAGATTCAAGTCAAGGGGAACTTCTAGAGATGAGAGGCGATAATTGGTTTTTGTTCATCGGTAGAATTTTTTTAACTGCGAAATTCTCCCAAGTAAGTCATTACATATGTAGATCATTCCGTAAAAAGATTTATACGCCAAAAAACAGGGAATCATCGCACTCTCATTTTCGCCCCTTTCACAGTCTCTTTCGCAAACTCGCATCCCTTATCGAGCCACGTTGCTTTCCGATAGACTTCAATTATTAACTCCCAGGCATAAAAGAAATTTCAATATTACTGACAAATTTGAAAAGTTTCATAATTGATTCCACGCGCGAGGAGACGAGGAATGGGGACAAGGGATGGCTGAGAGATGAAAGACGATGGAAGATCCATGAGCTTCAAGACGGACAATGATGGAAAGAAACAAAGTGAATAGAGAAAGAAGGGCTTTGAAAGGCCGAGCAGCGGCGAAAACAATGGCCCGATCGGGTCTACTGTCCGATCGAAAAGAGCGAAAGGATTGACGTGCTTTCGAGTTATCTCAAGCTGACACTTTTGTTTCCCCCGAGAAAAGCACGATTTTCTCGACTTTGACTAGCACCTTGGATTTTAAGACTCCGAGGATTGGTGATGCAATGGAGCGTGCAAAGATTCTTGATTGTGGAATTTTTTGTTGGGATGAGTTCAACCAAATGGTATTCCGAATTTTCTGAATTATCTGATTCCTTATAATTTTCACCTGACGTAAAACATGTTTAAACATGTTTAAACATGTATAAATGTGTATAAACATATAAACTTATATCGCATGATCTGAGGGTGTTCGAATTAGGTCCCATTATGTTCGGGGACATTTCATGCGCGCCCGAAGTTTTTAAATATTCGAACATTTGACGTTAAAAACAAATGAAATTGTCAGTTTGTAGTTCAACCCTGGTGAAAAAAATGCGACTATTTTCCGACTATAACACAGCGATTAATCGTCGTAAGATATTCGTTGCGTTCGACAAAGTTACGACTCTAACTTTTATTATTTTTTTTCTTGCGTCTGATGTGACGTTCCGTGGTCATATGGTTGCGAAAATGAATAAGAGTAGTTTATTCATTGATTCCAGAAAAAATTAGACTTTTTGTACTGTGTTTATTGAAAAAAAATAAGAATTTACAAGTGGTATTCGGTTATGGTAAAACAGAACACAACAGAACAATGCGACTTTACCGACGAAGGTTGTTTATTTCTGTTTTATTTGTGGACATCTCGGCAGGGGGCGTCAGTTCGTGCCACTTCGTGACATCGTGCTTCGAGGCACGATTCATTATAGATTTACCTAGTGTATTCTTAATTTTAAAAAAAGTGTATTTTAAAAAGAAGCAAGTACTTGAGAAATATTGCTTATTCGTTTATCGATTACAAATGTGACGTCGTATTAAACTTCTACTTCCAAAATATTTGAATTTGAAAACATTAAAAAAAATTTTTTTTGTTTATTCATCTATTGTACAAAAGATAACAAATAAAAATTAATTATGCATATGTGAGTGGATATTTTTATATTATATGATATATTATAATCAATAGATACGTGATATATATAATGTATGTAAGAAAAAATGATGAGTTTTTAATATATAAATTAACTTTGATAAATAAATCATGAATCAAGTTATTGATAAAAAAATATAAATTATCGAGAAAAAATAGAAATGAAAAAATCAATTAATACTAATGCTATACTTAATAAATATATTTTTATATATATATATATATATATATATATATATATATATATATATATCATCAAAATATATACATATATATATTTTAATACATAACATTGAAATAAATATACTATAATTGAAATATCCAATCATTAGATATTTTGATTAGTACTTGAAAAGCAAAACGCTCACTTCATTCAGGATTGAAAAGAATTGAAATAATACCTTTTTCAAATTTCGCGCGCTTAAGCAGACGGAACATTCGAAACAATGAAACAATGTTTTTTTGAGGTTATGTCGTAGTGCTTACTTTTTATGCTCGATAAATCATAATTTTCAGAACGATATACAAATAATTAGCATTACAATCAATTAAAGGAGGTAATTTTGCTACTTCTCTGACAATATCTCGCAAACTATATGATGGGATTTACCTAAAATCGGAGTTTAAAAATACAGTCGTTACGTTCGACAATGTTACAACTATAGTCCGACTATTTTTGGTCGGAGCATTTTCACCAGGAAAATAATTCAGACCAAAATAACAAAAAAATTTTGACAGTCAATTATATTGGCTTGAGTAATCTTTGGACATTACGGTTTCGACATTGTGGTCTTCTACCACGTGATCTCACAAAAGGAGGCACGAAAGGTAAGAGTACCTTACAACAAATATTCATCACAATATTCAAATTGACCGTTTCTAACGCGTCTAAAATTTAATTATAGGAGTTTTAATTGCGCTTTGGCGAGGCAGTAAACGCGTATTTGTTGGCTCCGTAAAAGAACCCTCGTTGAGTATTGATAGGAAAGTCGTAACGACGCCGGGTGAAGACGCATGGTGACGATGCTCATCTCAACAACGGCCCTTCGCTTGGAATTTATAGCAGTAATTACGAGAATGTAATCGGTGGTCATTAAAGTTCTATCACGGCCCTTGACCAGCGATACAACAAATTTTATCAGCCTGGAATCTCTGCTTCTTCTGGCGATAAAGAATGCTATTTCGTTGGGAAAAGAATTTTAGTCGGTAAAATGAAATTTTTTTTACATACAACACTGTATTACTCTAATGTGCAAGAATTCAATTCACTTCGTTTTGTGAAACAAAACGGAGAACTTTTAATTCCAGGGCAACAAAAATTTTGGAGAAGAATCTCTTTCATAAATTCTGCGCCAATTTAATTAACTCTATCTGATGGAAAGTTCAGAGTTTATATTTCTTACAGACGCACGATAATTAGAATACTCCTGGATCTCATGGTATTCCGGAAGTCGCGAGCTTTATCGAACAGTAGCGGTACTTGGGCTGACTTCCGACCTCAGAATCAACGAAGTCTGCTCGCCGAGAAAAAGGGTTGGGAAATTTATAACGTGGTTGTTTTAATGAGAAAACGATGCTGTACTCCGAGTAAGTAGACAGTCAGTCGTCGAATTGTCTTTAATGAACGAAGTTACTGATTCGTTTTGTTATCATGGTTATACGAGACAGTAATATCCCTTCAGTGCAGTGAAGAATTGTGACATGCTAAACAGAAGGGGGAACGAGATGAGGGCCAGGACCGTATTTTCGATCGAATGCATGGCAACGGTCACGTCCTTTCGAGTATACGTCCGTCACGTATGCATATCTTGGGACGGCCTGGTGAAACTAGCCTTGCTGCCTTTATCTCCCGTGGGATCCAGGCCGGACGTACGTGGTCAACGCGGGCCAAACTGTCGGCGAAGTTACGTAAAATAGTTAGCGACACTTCCATGGCTAGACAACGGCCACGACCGTCCTCTCTTTCGCCTTCCATGCTTCCGGCAGTCACCATTCTCACGAATTTCACGAAATTTTTCATCTTCCTTTTTTGTATTGTTGTCCACAGTTTGTCAGGAAATTCAAATCTTCGGACATGTACTTCACCCTCGACCTCCTGGAATTATCATATTCTGGAATTATTCCACCCTTTGGAAGAGCTTTGTGAAAGAAACTCTTCTTGTCCGGAACGTTTTGGAAAAAGTGACCACATCCCTGCCGTATCTGGAATTCACTTGAAAGACCCATATGTTTCGGGATATTCGGAAGGGAGCAAGGTTCTGCCTATACATTACGCACATATCGGTCACGTAGAGGGTTTGTATCTTCTACGGAATCTTCGGTACAGCTATACATCAGTGAACGGACGGTCGGACTTATTTGCGGTATTGCACCTACCATACAAAAATCACACTTTGGATTCATCATACAAGTTGTTTCATCAAAATGATTCAATTTTCAGACGGTACAAATCACCAAGGGGCATCTCACTCTGTAGTCAATGGTTTTATAACGTTTGTGATCCGTGTGAAATCCAGTGAAATCAGCCCAAGTCATAGCATATGATGCACGCCATTTACGCATTCTAAAGATGCGCATTGTGGCTTATCATCTGAGCTGCAGTCAGCTGTTGCATTTTGTTGTATGTCAACAACAGCAGTCAACAATCATCAAATCATTCCTGATCATTTCAACTGACAGATCATCGACAGAATATCGACGTTTGTGCTTTCAAAAAAATAAGCAAATCGAGTGCGTTTTGAAGCAACCAAGCGTAAATGACAAGTTGCAAAACGGTCGATCGGTGGGAAAGTTGGGCAAGACGAGGTCTCCTTGCGCGGAATGCTGCTTGAGTAGCGCTTCCGGCAGTCGCGCCGACACGCTTCGTCGTTCGGCTTCCGATTTCCGACGACGGCTGCCTCCATGGCATTACGTAGGTCACTAATCGCCATCAGCCGAGCAACTCGACCAACTTCTGCTGCGCCATTATGTCGACTCCAGAAAGCGTAAACTCTTAAATTGCAGCAAGCGAAAAAATCAACAACTCACGAACTTGAAACTGTATAAATTGGAGCTTTTCTGAACAGAATTTCAAGTGGAATCTTCGAACTCTTTGGCGAATAGAGAGGGGGGTCTCGTGGTTCCAACGTTTGCCAGAACAAAAAAAAATTTATCCTTTCAGCAAATATTACTGGATAAATTGTAAAATCCTGAAACTGACAAATTGTATATTGGAAAAATATCTTGTCAGCTACTAGAAACATCGATTTCGATTTTTTAAAAGAAAAAAGGAATAATTCAATTGAAGAAAAGTGAGCCGACATATTTTTTGTTCAGGCTGACACAGTGCCACGTGGCATATCAAAATCTCATAACTTCATTGTCACTTTCACCAGCTGGAGAACTCTTGCAAACTCACAACTATCAGTGGCAAAGTTAGTTGGGCGAAGTTGGAACCCCAGTTACTATCTCCACATCGAACGATATTGGTGTCGATGTTCGGATGTGTTTCATAAATTAAAAATTACGGAGCCTTCGCAAACAAAGTTTTACCCACTTTCACTTCTGCCCAGCTTTTCCATTGTGTGAAGTTTGCAATGGAGGGTGAACTTCAGACTTATTTTATTTCTGGGGAAATTTGTATGATATTGCGTGTCTTAGAAATAATGTAATTAATTCTGGTTATTCATAAAATAGTATTTTTTAACAAAATTAATGGATTGATTTTTGTTAGGAAGATTTGGAACTATTTATTTCATTTTGATAAAAAATGATTGAATGAATAATTGTACCCACGTGTATGATTGGAGTTTTTGATTATTTTTTTGTGGAACAAAAAATGCAAACATTCATTTTTTAAAATCGATAGATTCAAGAGACAAGCTTCGTTCCCAACCAATTCTTCGCTGAGTCTGCATTAACGATATCTCCATCGCTAAGTGAAGCAAACAAACTTCGTATCTTCAATGGGAATGAATCCTACTCGCTAATCGAAAGTAGTTCATTTGACATCATGATTACTCGAACCTCATCATGTGATAAGGATGAAAATATACAAGTCAAGAACTGTATTTGTGTAGACTAAAATAAAAATTTTTTCATAAATAGCCTTTATATGCCAGAGAAAGGATTGTTGTTTATGATTTATTAATTTTTAATAAAAATGATTATTTTTCTTAAAGGTGACGGCGCCTGAGCAAGGAGTGACACGTCTGAAAATTTTACGTATTTTGGATGAATAGTTCCGGAGATATGACGAGTTTAGTTTTTCAAAACGAATTAAAATTTTCGTCCACTCGCGCGGTCCGTTCATTCATTCCTTCATTCTCTATCCGTCCCGAGCGCTCCCGGGCTTATAAGTTCGAATAGTGAATTCAAAATCAAATTTTGTTATTTAGTTCATGACAGCACTTCACATCAACTTCAGAAATCAGAAGAATTTCATTTTCTCCTTAATCTGAACTTCTTAAAGAACTCCCAACTTCTATTCACTATTTCTGCTTTCAACTTGAAGAATGTTTATAACAGTGACGAGCATAAAATGCACAACACACGAAAATATCTCAAGGGAACCGTTGAATAATTACAGGGTAGGCGTACGGACCCCGTAACCCTTTTCCTTTCGTTAGCGACGGTTTCTTCAGCTTAAGTAGGGTTCACACGAGGGTTCGCAGGCGGCTAACTAAGTCAGCGAATGCCTGAAAGTCGTCATTAATCTTGCACAACAAACGCCAGCTCTGCGATAAAAAGGAAAACGAATAAAAACTGATCCATGAATCACCTTCAGGCATAATTAGAGCGATGATAATTCTCTTCGAAAAGGATCACACGCTCAATAATATCGAGAAGAGATTTCTTTAAAACAAAAATCAGTATTTTTTTTGTTCAAGACGCCCCTTTCTTCTACATTTTTTTTAATCATGAAATAAAAAGAGTAGGGAAGAAATGGAGACAAATAATTAGAAAAAATCCTCAGTTCAATCAAGAGGACACTAAGCTGTGGAAATCTGTGACTTGGAACGAGGAAAGCAGACCTTAGTTCAGAACCTACTGACAATGACAAATATTGAAGTTCTTTTTTATTTCTCTGTATAACTTCTTTAACTTCAATAAACAAAGGTGTTGGCAGGAAAAACATTTTTTTTTGGTTGGGGAAGGGGAGGGATCTATATTACTGAGATTTTTTTATTTTTTAATCTTCTAAGATCGTGTTTCGATCGTCCAACTTTTAAAGATTTTTGAAATTCAAGATTTTCATGTTATGTCTCTATCAAGGTTCAGAGATGTTTAGTTTTTATTTTTGTCATTCAATAATTCATAAACGTATTTATAGTTATGGAAACAAATTTTTATGATTTTCAAGTCACTGACTTTTGGATATATTTTTTCGTTTGTTTCTTGTAAACCTAGACTTTTTCGGTTTTTTTCAGTATTAATACATTTTACAGAATTGAATGAAACTTTCATGCATTTCTATTTTAATTTCTAGGATCTAATGATCAGGGTTCAAGGATCTATAAATTTTTGTATCTTTGCGATTTCTAGAATTCTTATAGTCGTTGGGAATGAATAAATTTTATAATGTTTTTTAGTAAGCTTAAATAATTTTTAGTCATTTGAATTTCTCTATGGATAAATATGTTCCGACGCTCAGAAAATCAAAAGTTTTGAAGAAATTTGTATGTTTTTAAATTTGTTAGAAAACGATATGTATCTCTTATTTTCGTGTTTACTATATTATGAAGTTTTTGCATTTTGGTAATTTATAAAATTTTCTAGTAATTCATGGTATAATTTTTTTTTCGTCTATTTCTGTGCGTTTTTCTTTACAGATTTCTAGAATTTAATGACAAAACATTAAAATGTCATGGATTTTAAGTATCGCAATAGATTTTCCAGAGAACAGTATTTATTACACATTTTTCCAGTGTTATTTTTAATTTTTAGAATATTTTCATAATTTGAAGAATATTGTAGTACTTAAACGAATTTTTATTTACGTTTCTAAAAGTGTATTGTCGAGGATTCATAATTTTAAGCATTAAAAAAATTATGTACATAGTTGTGGAGTATAAACAAATGTCGTGTTTTTTTTTTTTTTTTTTTTTTTTGTAGTATTAAGGAAATGTTATTATTATTCATTGAATTATTTTCATGATTTTACATATTTACATATTTTATATAGATTTCTGAAAGAACAAAAAAAATGGACTCTACGTATTCTATTGATTTCTCGAATTTTACAATTTTTATCGTGATACAAAAATATCTAGTGTTTTTTGATTTTTTTTAAAGATTTGTAGGCTTTTTATCTATTGCCATAAAAATTTCTATGATTCTATGGTGCAGGGAATAAAGTTCACAAAAGATTTAGAGTTTCTTTTTTTTTTTAATGAGGATATAATGTTTATTATTTTTTACCATTCATAGATTTGAAATTATTTTCATTTTTGTAATTCAAAAAATTTGTAGTAATAACTCGAATTCTTTCGGATATTTTGTATTTCTGTTTATTGTTGAAAAATTACTGAATTTTGATGAGAGAAAATTTTTTGTTTCTTAGATTTTGATATTTCAATGAATTTTCCCAGAAAACAGAATTTTGTAGAAAGTTATTTAGCAGTTATATCATTTTTGAATTTTATTTTCTATTTTTGAAATATTAGACGAAATTTTTAGTATTTTTATATATTTCTGTGTAAATTGCACTAGGATTTAATGTTTTCGAAAGTTTTGAATAAATTTGAAGAAAATGTTTTCGATTAGGAATAGATATATAGTTTTGACATTAATTTTGAGTATGGAACAAATTTCAAAGAACTTGTCAGCATTTTCATAAATTACTTATATTATTGTAAAGTTCTATGTAGATTTATGAAACAAAATTGTAATAGTTTACTTCAATTTTTTTCACTATTAATAAATTTTTGTAATGTTTTCTATTATTTTTTCAGATTTCAAAATTTAATACATCTCAAGTATATTATCTAATTTTTACAAAGAACATTACGAAAATGTTTTTCCATTACTTTCAGAATTTCTCAAAGTTATGAAAATTCGAAAGATTTTCTATTTTTGTAAAATACCTTTCTATATGTGAATTTCTAAAGCTCAATACTGTAGAATTTTTCAACATTTTCATTAATTCTAACTTTTCTTTTTTATTCAATAAGTTGATACAATTGTTCAAAAATGTCATTTAATTTGCTATCATATCCAAACCTGCTTCATTGAAATTTCTGAAATAAAAAAATTCTTCTGAAGCCAGAAGTGTTACTATTTTTTGTCTTTGCAAAACTGATAATTTTGAATTTCGTTAAAAATTAGGAAATAAGATGAAAAAAATTCCTACTGTCTTCTACATTTCAGTATGAACATTTTTCATACTTTTCATTTTCTTTAATCACTTATAATTGTCATTATTATTGATATTTCTATATTCTTATAAACATGATTAATTTTTTACAGTCAATATTTTTATCACAAACGATTTACGATAATTTCTAATGTGCTTATTTTAAGTAAAATAATTTTTCATTCCTCAAAACTAAGTATTACTGACTATTACCTGATACTTAATTTATAACAAGAATTCATTCATTAAAATGGAAAATATTGTTAATTTTTAATAGTGCTGAGACTACTAAAACCCTTCCCTGCCCACACGAAAGTCTACAATTCATATTTCATTCAATTATTGAAAGAAAAAGTAACTTCTCGTAGGATTGTCCCCTTTAAAATTCCATCTTAAACTCCCATTTCCATTGATTTAAGCACTCCCTGTATATTTATCCTCAGCTAGAGTTGAAATTTATGTGTCGACTTTTTGGAGGAGCGAAAATCGTGCGGAACGTAAGGACCATTGGACCGTTGTAAGTAACGAGACGTTATCACCGGTCACTGAGCGCGAGATTCCTCGAAAACAAGCCGAGAGCGAAAACAAATAAGATAATAAAGCCGGGTGTCCCAGGCATTAAATCGTAGTTAAATCGCGACTTGAATGTCCGTCTGATTGTGAGGGCCTTGCAAGCTCAAGTGATCGGGAAAGTTGGGCATTTACAATGCGGGTTCGTTTGCCAAAGGATTTTGAGACGTGCAAAATCCTCGAAAAAATTACAGAAAATAAATTTTTTCCCTTGATTTTCATCGATTTGAATCATTTTCAGTAGACCCAATCAAAAAAGTAACTTATATGTTCATAAATATGTTTAAAAAACAAGGAGAGTAATTTTTCTGGAATTTTCGATACTCACATTACGAAGAATGTATGGAAAATCGGGCTTACCTGAAACAAACAAAATAACAAAAAATTAGTCATCAGTCATGTCTAGGATTTTGCAATAATTATCAATAAACGTTTATGTACGTGAGAAAAAAGTTTTCTAGTTTATTTGCTGGAACCTTCAAGTTCTATCGTACGAATCCAACACCATTGAACATCGAGAGGAAACTCGTGACTCGCTGAGTCACGAACGAAATTAATCAGTAGTGAAAGACGTGTTTCGTCAGACGTAAATCATTGACACAGAAGCCATTAACACTTTTGATGGGGTAGAAAGGGTATACGAGTAGAGGAATTTAGTACTTTACTTAGGTGATGACTTTTGTGATTAGGGGATGTAGAAAATGATGATTTTTGAAAATTAAGAGTTCGTTGCAGTGAGAATTTTGATGACTGTAGGAAAAATCTTGAATCTTTTTGGAGTATATGATTTTCATGTTTTTTTACAGTGGTTCGATAATTTTGTCTTTTCAGCTTTGGGATAGGATTCTAGAAATCTTTATAGAAATCTGTTGAAGTTCTACAAAATCTGTAAAATTAACTAGCACTAATAAAAACTAAAATATATAAGTATTTATGACAGTAATTTTTGCTGAAAAATCTAACCTAATGCAAATGTCCAATCGTAGGGTAAAGTTACAACAACAAAAAATGTATAGAGTATGAAAATACAAGAAATCTATAGAAAAACTAGACGAAAATATAAGATGTCTATTAAAAAAAGTATAAATAAATATTCTTTCTTACACGATCTATGACAATATTGAAAATTCTTGAAAATTTTTTTTTAAGTGTATCGAATTTCAGAAATCTGCATAGAAGTGCACAAAATCAATAATAAATGTAGAATTGTTTATTAATTCTTTCAAATTGCATTAAAAATAAAAAAACACAGCAAAACGAAACTAGACATGAAGTTATACTTTAAAACTATGGTAAATTTTTTCGAATGTTTCCAAAAATGAGAGCTCTGGAGCATAGAATCCAAAAAAATTACACAGAAATCCATAAAAATGCAAGAGATTACTTTAAATAGTTAAAATATGAGAAAAGAAAAAAAAATAGTAAAAGTATTTGGAATCTGTTTAAGTATATTGTTTTCTAAAAATGTTGCCAAGTACCTGAAACTTGAGATTCTTTTTAATAAAACCATCTTGATTATAATAAATAAAAATCAACTTTCAAATCATGAAAAATATGATTAATAAGATTACAAATATATTGAATGTCACAGTTTAACGATAAAATATCAATTATAGCATTAAATATTAGACATTTCTAGGCTATCCATACAAATAGTAGAAATCTATAAAAATACCTTAAATTACTACAGTCTTTCATAATTCTTATTAATATTTAGAAAAATCAGATAGTATAGTAGAAAATGAACAAATACAGAATTTTGAAAATCTAATAAACAATCAAAATCTAGGTGTATAATATTTTCTCAAAATTCTATCAGGATAATAAATCTCTCCAGAGTTTTGATTTTTAGAGAATTAGATTACACAAGATTCATATAAATACTAAAAATTTTAAGTATATGATAATATATTATGATAAATACACATAGTCCATATAAATATTATATTTAAAGAATTTGTTTCAGGTATTGAAAATTTTTTGTAACTTTGAACCATGAAATTGAAAATTGTTAAAGTTTTATATGAAAATCAATAAAAAAAATTGTTTCCCTTTTAAAATTTTTATATTATTGAATGAATATCGAAAATATTGAAAATTCTTGAAAATTTTTATTTAAAGGTATCGAATTTGAGAAATCTTTATAGAAATACACAAAATTAATAAAAAAATCTGTAGAACTATTCAGCAATTCTCCCAAATTACAATAATATTGGAAACTACAAAAAATGAATAGATGAATAAATACATAAATTTAAGGCTGGAATCTGAAACCATGTTATTTTAATTTTTTTGAATATTTTCAAAAACTGAGAGCTCTAGAGCATACAACTCAAAAAATTTACACAGAAATTTATGAAAATGCTATAAAATACTCTTAGTTGTAAAAATACCAGAAAAGAAAAAAAAATTGAAAGTAGTTGAAACCTGTATAAATATGTTGTTTTCTAAAGATTTTTTTAGGTACTGAAAATCTATGGAACTTTAGATTCTATATAGGTATCAAATTTTAGAAATTTCTAGATCCGCCCAAAAATTTCTGGAAATCTGTAAAAATACCATAAAATACTACAAAATGTTGGAATTCCTCATAATATTTGTGAAAATTAGACAGTACAGTAGAAATATAAAAAAAAAGAAAAATTTTTAAATTTATTAAACACTCAAAATCTGTTTGTAAGAGTATTTTTTTCTCACAAATCCATACGGGTCATTATATTCTTCAGAATTTTGATTGCTAGAGAAAAAAACTACTCGAAATTTATCAAAGTACTAAAAATCTGTAAAATGTCATATAATATCACGAAAGCTTATAAATACGATAAAATTTGGAAAAAACAGATATCTTCATAAATGCACATAATCCATGTAAATATTATTTTAAAGAAATTGTTCCAAAAGTTGAAAATATTATGTAACTTTAAACCATAAAACATAAGATTGTTTAGGTTTCTATAAAAATTAATAAAAAAATCAGGTACTCCTTAAAATTGTAATAATATTGAATAAATATCAAAAACACTGGTATCACTAGAAAAAAATTCTTTTATCAAACTCACAATTAGTGATTCAAAAATAATTAAAATCTATTTTCATAATGATAATACGAAAGAAAAGGATCAAAAGCATCAGTATAAGTTAATTTTGAAATATTTTTTACATAAAAAAGCATGAAAAAAATTTTATCAATATACGTGATGTATATAAAACTGCCTATGAAAATTTAGTGGACTAATAAAGAAATCCCTATCCAAGCAATAATAAATGCTTTTTTTAATCAAATAAGTAATAAATTCTTTATTTATTTTATAATTGATTGAAAATTATCATTTTCCAAAAAACAATTCATTTTTCATGATTTGTAAGCTATTCTCTTGAAATTTCGTTCGAAATTTCAAAGACATGTTCATGTAATGTTGTCAAGTTGTCAAAGTTTTGAGCCAAGTCCCCTTAAATTTAGCTGATTTTATTGTTTCCACTGAATTTCACATAAATTTCATCAAATCCTTTTCACGTACGTATGCCAGACACTTGAAACATAATTTTTGGATAAATTCTATGAAAGATGCATGAAATTCCAAATTTTCGGCCCACTCTCAACTTCTTGCAGCGCCTGGTACTCTGCAGGAACCAAGTCTTCGAAGATGGGGGGGGCACTCTCGGGCCTCCCGAGTCTTCTGGTCTCGGGAGTCTGGATTAAAGGCGCATTACGCCGCTCCAAAGGGCTTCTAATTAGATCCGGAAAGAAGCAAAGGGTTTGGCGAGTCGGCTAACTCGGTTTACCAAGAGGAGGCTCCCGGCATTAACAGCCTTTGCGTCCGCAGAGACGCCTTTTAAGGCATCGCCAAAGCGCATTCCCGAAAGAGCATTCGCCAAAAGCGCCTCCTCGCTCGAGGCCCAACTCTTTCCAGCGAATTTATCCACGTTAAACGAATTACGGAGACTCGCTAAGAGAACTTTCGAGTCCTACGTAGCGCGTATTGTGGAAGAAGTCATTTTCGCATCGAGGAGAAGGGGGATTTTTGAGCTTTGGATGATTTCCGAGGAGAGGGGGTAGAAGGGTAAAATTTAAATTCAATGGGTCATTGAATTTTTAGAATTTCTTGGTGAGATACAAGTATTTTTTCGAGTAAGGCTTCTGTCATTATTGCACTGTGTATTCCATTTTTTTGAAATGAAAGTCATGGTTATATTATGATTTTTTTGTTATTAGAACAATGAGACATCGTTATGAGGTCGATTCTCTCATTTTTTTTAATTTTTAATTACATGAAAGTAATACAGTTTTTTATTGCCTGTAAAAGACGTATCGATAGTTCTTGGAAATAAATTTCTTATAGAGAAATATGATTAATTTTACTTTCCCATCTCAACAGTAAAATTATACATATCCATTTTAGCATACCCTTGTAAATAAACAGAAATAATGAATTTGCATTTTAATTTTCTATAGTTATTGTTATTTGTAATACTGACATATTGATTTTACAGTCAAATGTCATCAATCATATTAATGACACCTACTATGTATAGTAATTTTTGGATTATCTAAATTATTCATGTTTCTTGTACTTGTAATAATGGTTCCATTTTCCTATACTGCAATTTTTTATATTGATGATAACAAAAGTTTTCTGAATATGAATTTTCCATATATTTTAGAGTTTTTAACTGTATATTTGAGTTTTTCGTGATAAGGACAAAATTATTTTTATAGAAATCGAGATTTCAGAATATCAGCATCCAATTATATCATGAAAATTCAAAAATTTCAATAATTTGAAAATATTACAGTCATGTCGCTCTAAAAGAAAATTTGAAATTTAGGAAAAACAATTTTTCCTTTTTTTAACTTTTTGTCAGCATTTCTCTAAATTTTAAAATAAAAAGTTAATCTTTAGAAACGAAAAATAGATATTGAAATCTTCCTAAAAAAAAAACTTTCCTAATTTTAAACTTGATTACAATGTTCCATCAATTTTTAAAATACGCTCATATTAATGAAAGAAATGAGAAAAAATCAAATAGGTATGTAAATAATTTATAATATACAAAATATATAAGGTAAGAGATAATAAAAACGAATTCTTAAGTAAGCAAATTTTGAACACCACGAATTTTCAGAGTTCCATAAATATGATGATGACAAAGTATCCGAGTTTAGAGAGTATTTTCCTAAATATCCAATATATAAAAGTTATAGAATCGCGAAGTTCCATTTTTTTTTTTTTTTTTTTTTTTTTTGAATCGAAATGCGAAATAAAATCATAAAATTCTGAATATTTATAAGATGTAAGTTATTGGTCAAAAATTAACTTTTGCAACGAGTTGTTTGAAAATGTAGATCTTATTCAATTTTGAAATTCATCAATATCTTACTTGAATCCATAAAAATGTTGCAATTTTGAATTTCCTTATTTATAACACTCAGAAACTTCTACCCTATCAATATAAATTTTATAATAAATTTATTAGTGATCTTGGTTCTTGGAAAGTTAAAATATTAATTGAATTCGGAAAGGAAAACTCGATATTTTTCATATTCATAGAATTCTAAGAAATCATGAATTACTTCATAATTCATTGATGAATTGGTCAATCGTAAATATTTATTATCCTGTACATTTTCTAGATTTCGAAAACTTGTAAATAAAAGAATATAAAAAATCAGAACATTTAATATCCAAAAATTACGTTTTTTGTAAGCCTACATAATATACAAATGACTCAAATCTAACAAAGTCGTTTTCAAATTTTCAAAATTTTTTTGAGAAATAATTTTATAGTTGTACATTTTTGATACAATTCTTATCAATCTACATAATCTGCTTCTTCAATGAAAAAAAAAAAAAAACAGATTTAAGAAATAGTATATGCATTTTTTTGCATCAAATTTGAATATAAATAAATACTACGATAAAATTCACAAATATACATCAATCTGAAGTTATATTTTTATTGCAAGTTATGACCTAGATACGTTAAAAAAAAAACTATCTTTTACGTAGCAAGCTACAGTCCCTCTTTTATTCAGAATTCTCTATCCTGCTTTTCTCATTACTGTATAAAGTGAACCTGAAAAATCCCCCACAAAGTTCCTAACTCTTCCAAAAGCTCACTAACCCTGAGAACTTTACACAAATCGATGACCCAAATCCTGCTCGAGAAACCCCATCTAATAATCTCAAATCTCTAACCAAACGTCCTATCCCCCAAAAGTTCCTCTAAATCCTTTATTCAATGTGGATTTCTTTTCAATCGTCGTCCCTCAAAACATCAACAAAGTATGCACTACAATCTCAGATTCTCTTGCAAAAGGATTTTTTCTACGCCCGGAATCTCTTGCAGATTCTGACTCTATATTCTTCCTTTTTTCCAGATTTTGCACCCTAGACCACGCGACTCCACTGAGAAAAAAGTCAAATTTCTTCAAAGAAGAGAACAATAGAGTTTCTCTCAGAAACTCTGAGCCTGTCTCGATTCAATTGTGAAATCCAGAACAATACCTTATCTTAGATACTTTAGTTCATGGTTATACAAACACCATGGCTGTAAGAGCCTTCTGTTCAGGTGTAGAAGATAGAGATCCATCATGCCAAAAAGGGTTCTGTAGGTACAGTAAAATCCAGAACAAGTCCATTGTGTTCTCTGAAATAGCCTACTTCAAATTCTTCCTATTACATCATTCCATGATTGAAGAGACTGAAAACAGTATATTCTAAATATATGGTTATACAACACAGTGGTTGGAAAAAAGCCTTCATCTGAGGCACAGAAAATGGAGATCCGGCATCGCGAAAAAGAACTCCAGGCTTCGGAGGAAGAGGATGACGGGTGCTGGGGGTGTTGGGGGCAGCTCGTGCCTGGGAGTTTTGTAGGTAAAAAGAGTCTCGGGGGCGGTGTTCACCGCCCCAAACGGCCCCCGGGTTTTGGCGGGCTCGGGGCGTTTCTGGTGGCACCAAGGGTGCCCAATCCGGGTTTGGAGGTTAGGTACCCAACCGGCGCACTGAGTGCCGCCTACGCCCACCCGTCCAAAGTCACCCCCTGGCGCAGACCTCCACGCGCAGGGGAAAAACTCGCTGACCTCGATACCCGGCCGCCCTATCTTTCTTCCTCTTCTTCTTGGCTTTTTTGCTCCGTTCCTCTCTCCTCTCACCCAGGAGCCACTTTCCCAACCACCCCAACCCCCGGTGGTTCCAGGCTCTTTACATATCTCCTGCGCGCGACACAAGTCTCGTGATTACACGGCCCTCCTGCAGAACTGTTGCTTTTACATCCGAGGCTGCTCTCCTTTTTTGCGCTGCCAATTTACCAAGTTTTGCCGGATATTTGCTTGCATTTCACGCTTCGGGTACTTTTGACTGCCAATGCACCAATTAAGGGTATTGAAGGGTCGGGTATGCAACTCGAGAAAAGAGAATTAATTTCGGAAGATTGAATTTTGCAAAAATTTCAGAGGCCACCTAGCTGAAAAAATTCGATTGGTTGTGCCGGGAGTCTGCCCGATTGGCGAAACCAATTGGTGAATTGGCATTTCGCCAATTGGTTTAGCTATTTGGAATTGTCAATTGGTCTAGTCTTTGGAATTGCCAATTTATCCAGCCATTTGAAATTCACAGTTGGTTCAGCAATTTGTAATTGCCAATTTATCTAGCCATTTGAAATTGCCGATTAGTCCAGCCATTTGGAATTACCAATTTATCCAGCCATTTGAAATTGCCAGTTGGTCCAGCAATTTGGAATTGCCAGTTGGTCCAGCCTTTGGAATTTCCAATCGGTCCAGCCTTTGGAATTGCCAATCGGTCCAGCCATTTGGAATTTGCAATTGGTCCAGCAATATGAAATTTCCAATTGGTACCGCAATTCGGAATTGACAATTGGTCCGGCAATTTAGAATTGCCAATTTATCTAGCCATTTGAAATTGACAATCGGTCTAGCCATTTAGAATTGCCAATTAGTTCAGCCTTTAGAATTGCCAATCGGTCTATCCATTTGGATTGCCAATTGGCCGGACGATTATAATTGTCGATTGGACTGATCATTGAGTTTGCTAATTGGCCGGACCAATCGGCAAATTCAATGTCCAGCTTATTGGTGATTAGAAAAATCGGGCAAATCGGCAATTCAAAACGGTCGGACCAATTCACAGAATCCCAATTTGCCAGTTGGTTTTTTTCAGCCGGTTGAGAAAATGAAATTCATGTAGAAAAGCTGCAATGTGTGTCAATGAAAATCGATTGATGTATACAGTCTTTTCAATGTTCAATCTAACTAATACCCTAAGTTTGCCCGTAGGTGTAACAACTCTTTCACAACATCATCAAGATATTTTTCCATCTCTTAAACCTTCCCCAAGTTCGTTACCTAGCTTATGTCGCGTTACGAGGACGTTCACTCCACGAAACATACATTCGAAAGTTTGAGCATAGCATAGCCGATCCGTTTGCAAGCAAGTTACACGCCGTAAACAACAAGTAGCTCGGCTAGAGGCGAGTGCACGGTGACCGTTTTCGGGCAGTGTCCACGAAAACTGGAGTTCTCGTAAACTCACGTCCCGAAAACTTGACTGGAGACTAGAGCAGACAGGAAGAGAGACAGCCCCGGGGCATCGGCCCGGGTCAGTTATCGTCGCCTAAGTTTGCTTGGAGTGGACGTTACGCACTCGTGCGAACGAGCCATGTGCTCTGTGTTCTGCACTCGAGGTTGAAGAATCGTTTTTGCACTAAATGATGGGATTAATTGAGATTTTTTTTTTTAGAAAAATTTGGTGGTGAAGTTTTCAATATTTAATGAAATTAAAAATTGTCAAAGGGGGTGCACCACACCCAGGATCGATTTTGAGACCTTTCTCGGTACATATTTCAGAAATTGTATTTAAAATACATATATTTAATTATAACGAATGTATAAATAAGAAAAGAGTCAATGTTAATAATTTGAAAAAAAAAAAAAAATTTATGATAGTCTTAGACATCTACTTCCAAAATATTGAATCCAAATCATACAACGTCTTTATTAAAGAGTGGAGGGTTGACAGCCTCCTATATCTGGCATTGTGAATTAGTTTGACGAGGGTTTTTAAGGTTTTCGATTGCGACTGAATTATTGGCCGTTACAAGATTTATCCTGCAGACGGTGTCGTGTGGCAAGCTCGGTCTAGACTAGACCTGCATTCAGGGGATTATTGGCTGAACTTGCTAGCCTGGAACAGCGATACATTATAGAGGACGACAGTGCTTCTGGCTCCTCCGTAATACAATTGTGTTACGAACTTCTGTTTAGGAAATACATGCACGACGTTCCGAATAGTGCGCGTGTCGTGTCAAGGTGGCTTTGAGCCGATATTTCAAATCTATGACTGATTCCTCTAAGACGATATTTATCTAAAAAAGTTTTTTATGGCGACTTCGAATTCTTTTGGAAGAATATTCATCACCCTAGAACCCTACAAATCGACCTCGATCTGTCCACACGTCACGGTTTCACCGAGCGAGAAACGGCCATCAGTCATTATTTTCTGCAACATTTAGCAAGCACTTGAAAGTGTTTCTCACCTTCCTCCCACAGCTGAAAGTTTCCCAAGTATGTGCCACAACAGCAGCCACCCTGCCCATCCAAGTCCATTTTTTCAACTTCATGTAAGAATGAGTTATGGATGCGGTCACGAAACGGCATTTAAGAGATGGGAAAAACTCTGCTCCATTAACTGAGAAGTTGTCGGTAGCACACTTAACTTTATTAATTTCTTTGTACTACATTTCATCAATTTCTTCATTCAGTCACTGAATTATTCCCATTGCCTGCACACTCGTGACTGTCAAAAACCAAGCTTCTGCGGAATGTAAGGAACGGCAAGAGTGCAGCGAGGGGCCAATTCGCAGCCACGAAACTTTTAATAGAATTGATCGCAATGCAATTCATGAGAAAGCCGTACGTCTCGGCGTCACGTATATAAGGTGGAGCAGCCCCGATTCTCGAAACTACAGAAATGTAGACACAGAGGAGCTTTTGGGTGGAGATAAAATCAGCCCCCTTTTCACCTACGTCCTTTTCCCCGGGCTGAACTTGCCGGGATCTTCTTCCTTTCGGCCGGGTCGAACGTGCACCGAAAAGTGGCGCGTATAAGTTTCTACTGAAGTAAGTTCCGGTTCCCGTATTCCGTGGGCTAATCGGAATTACAAATACCTGCTTGGCACCGACGTACGTTTTCAAAAGCTTCGCTCTCCCCCATTTCGCGAGGAGTATTCTCGTTGGGATTTGCAAACGTTTTTGTTGAGAGATTGTGCTGTTATTTCATCCAAAATGCAAGGCATTCGAGAATCCCCGAAAACGAGAATTTGGTCATCGAACCTGCACTTACGACCTCGCCCATCTCTTTCGTTTACACTGGTCTTTTCGTAACAACCAAACGGATTTACTGCATTCTCCTGTAATTATCATCATAAAGTCGACTTTACGAGCAGTAAGGGCCCTCGTAAAGGAATGCTTCATTTCGCTCCACGCATCGCCCCGAGTACTCGCGGGCACCCCACTCCGGTCATCTTACTGCTCAACTTCCAAATAACCCACTTTTAACTATTCATCAAAAGTTTTCCTTCCTCCCTACCCCAAAGTCGCGAAACAAAAAGAAATCCGTCGTAAACTCTCACCGAGAAAAACTTTAAACACCAATGATCGAGGTTTCGGTGTAATTGTCAGGCTATCAAGTAGCTAATGGCTAATAACGTGTCCACATGGGTTGCTGAAAAAGTTGTGGACACCGTCATAAGGATGACAATTTGAGTGGGTTTTGAATATTTAACAGGCAATATTCTCGAGCGGCATTAAAATCTGGAACTACTGAAATTACAGTAATCCCAGACTTGGTGCACGATATACAGCTCTATTGAAATTTCGGCTCATTTCCGGGGAACTTTTAATTTGGGGGAATCCAAACAAAGGGAAAGTGGGTTTTTTCGTCTACTTTGGAATCTCGGATTGATCAGAGCCGAATGGCTTAACGTCATTATTTTCATTAGGCGAGGGACGAATTACAATAACTGATGAAGCAGCCATTACTCGAGTCTTTTCTTCGAGTCTTTCCTCGGCATTAGCTTCTTTTGAGAGAACGGCGAATATAAAAATAAATGAATTTTGTTTGTACCGCAAATGCGCAATCCAGTGTTTCCCTTTGACGAGAGAATGGCAAAGAGAATCGACTGATTAAGGCGAATTTACAATTTTAATTACGCGTCCGCCACGCCATGGGTAATAAAAAGAGGAGGAAAGCGATTCTCGAGGGAGAGCGGGCTCGAGGATTTTTTACGTGGAAAACTTGACGTGATTTTCGTGTGGAATGTTGCAGATTTAGGGAAGGTTTGAAGTTGTTGGAAAAGAAATCGGAATGGAATTAACTATACTTACCATTCAAAGAGTTGAAAAAATTAAAAAAGTTATTCGAGCCTAAAATTAAAACAAAAAAAGCGCTCTCTCAACAAGTAGGGGTAAATTTTGTGGACCAAAATTTTCCCGAATTTCCTTCATATTTTCTTAAGTCAAAAAGTCCTTTGCTAATTTTGCAAAAAAGTCAAAATCAAGAAAGTTATGCGGGGTACAAGTTTCAGTCGATCAAATTTAGACTTTCTGCTCGAGTAACTTTTTTAATTTCGAGTTTCATAGACAGTTGTAAAGGACTTTTTGACTTGAAATTCAATAGTTAATTATGCCTCAATCATGGCAGTCAATGAAGAAAAAATTGGTAAAATAAAATTAAAAAAAAATTAATTAAAAAAAAATAAAAAAAAAACTGAAGGGTGGTCCCAAATGACACTTTGCTTTAGTAAACTTGCTTTTTAATTTTCAATCCTTATCACCTTACCACCTAATCATTTCCTAAAAAGCCTCCAAATAAAGGCAAAAGAAACACTCTGATTGAAGCGGAACGCGAGCAAAAAGACCGGCATTTTTCCATTTGATCCGTTTCCAAAGAAAAGCACGATTCAGGGCGGCAAAGTCCAGACTATCTGAGATGAATCGGAAGGACGTGGTAAAAAGAATCGCGGCAGAAAACTTGCCACTTAAAACGTGGCTCCTCGCAATGGCACAGACGTACGTCGATCGTTGTCCCCCGAGTTGTTGTTGTTCCCTGGCCTGCTTTCCAAAAGCCACTCCGCTTGTCTCGCCTTTGTTTTCCTATTTCTTAATGCAGCTCTTGTTCGCGGATACGAAAAGAGCCCCGCATCAAACGAACCATCGAAGCTTCCATAACTCTCATTTTTTTCCTTTACCTTCCATTGTCACAGTCTTCCGTTACTAATTCTCCCAATGTTCACAGATTCCAGAACATCGATATCATATTATTCGCGAATGGATGGAAACATCTCCAAAGTCGTTTTTCATTTCCGGAACTTTTCATATGTCCGACCTGAATATTTCGATAGCCTTTGCAACTTTTTCCGGGGGACCATCCAGTGGGAATTCCGTTCGACCGGAGACGTCGCATTTCTTAATACATCAAAAACGAGAACACGTGGAGAAATTTAATTTGAAAATGTCGGCGTTGTGTGGCGAACCGACTGGGCGAAACAACAAGAGCGTGTATTGATCAACGGAAAGTGGAACAGCCCGGGAAAATATCACGAAACTTTTTTTCGTATGTGGAGGGAATCTGAACGTAACCTCAATTCTTGGGAAGACTGTCTGAATGTGGGATCCTGGATGTACAATAATTAATTTTTTTTTGCAACATCATCTTTTTTTATGGCAACACTTCCACCAAGAATCGTCATCCTCTTTCATAAAAATATGAAGTTTTATGTTCTTGGGAGAGCAGAATTTTCCCGATGTTCGGAGTACTACAACAGGCAAAATATCCATCATTCTTCGTCCCGAATGAAATCTGACAAATGGCAAACAAATCTGTGGTCGGCAGGGTCGGAGGAAAAAGGAAGAATGAAAAAGTGAATGTGCGGGCACTCTCGAGACGCGTTGGAATATCGAAAGAAGCAGGGAAGCAATCCTACGGGAGCGGAGATTCGCAAAAGGGCCACGAATGATTTGTGAATATGCAAGGATAAGGGACGAGCGTCCTTTGGAGCGGCAGTGGTCAAGATAGCCTCGGCTCCCTGACTACCTAAAACACGGAAAATATTTGAACTGATGGCCGCATATTTATCGTTCCAGGCGACCCTAAATTTTCCATTATCCGTCGCGTCCCGGAGGTGTCGAAAAAAAAGCGTTCTTGATTTATTCTCATTCATGAGGTTTCTTCGTGAAAACAATTTTTTATACTCTCTTTTGGACAATAATTCTTTTTATAGAAAAATTTTTCAACGGAAATTTTAAATTACGTTGGAGTATACAGAATTCAGATTCCTTGCAGAATTTTGACACGATGCTTCCCATATGAAATTCGACAGAGATCAACATTGACCATCTTTCCATACATATTTTTTTGCAAACTAATGCTCATCCAAGTTAAACGGCCAAACAGAAGAAACGTACCAAGTTTCATCAAAATCTGCGTCGCTCAACCCAAACGCCCCCCCCCCCCCCCCTTTATGGCAAGGCTGATGCGCGACCTTAATAGTTAATAACGCTCAAAACTCCATGTCTTTTCATGATTATTTGAAGTGCATTTATTCTTGAAGATCCCAAAGGCATTTTATAAAGTAGTTTTAAGATGATTATATCCTTTCGCATGGCACAACTCAGATTCCCCTATTGAGAGGTTTGGCTGACGCGCAATCAAAAAAATCAATAGCGCTCGTAATTCTATGATTTTCATGATTATGAGAAGTGAATTTTTCTCGAAGATTCCTATGTTATTCGAAAATTGATAAAATATGGTTATTTCCTTTTGCGTTACACAATGCAGACCTTTTTATTGTAAGGTAAGACTGACGCGCAATCTTATCAATCAATAAAGCCTGTAACCACATGCTTTTTCATGATCATTTGAAAAGAAAAATTTGTTTCTAAGATATTATTGATAGTTTAAAAAGTTAATTCAAGATCATGATGTTCTTTCGCATTACACAACTCAGGCCCCCACCCCCTGTAGGGCAAAGCTGACGCACAATCTTATACATTAATAGCGCTTATAATTCTATGTTTTTTCATGATTGTTATGGGTAAATTTATTTTAGAACATGCCTATGCCATTTTGAATAACTAATGGAGATGGTATTTTTCTTCTACTTTTCACAATGCAGACCCTCCTACTGTAAGGTTAGACTGACGCGCAAACTTGTAAATCAATAGCGCTTATAACTCGATTTTTTTTCATGATTGTTATGAGTAAATTTATTCACAAAGATTCCAAAAGTATTTTGAAAAATGTTTCAAGTTAATTATATCCTTTCGCTTAGCACTACGCAGGCCTCCCTATTGTCATGTAAGGCTGACGCACAATCTTACAAATCAATAGGGCTAATATCAATATAATTTTTTTCCTGGATATGAGAAGTAAAATTTTTGTTGAATATTGCTATGTTGTTTAAAAAAAACCTTATCAAAGATTGCAATTTCCATTTTCGTCGCACAAAGAAGACCTCCTATTGAGACGCAAGGCTGACGCGCTATCTTATTAATCAGTATCGCTTACAACTCATGCCTTTTAATGATCATTAGAAGAGAATTCATTTTCTAATACCTCCGCCATTTCAAGAATTCCCTTAATGATGATAATTTCCTTTCGCAGTCCTGATGACACCTCTTTTCATTTCCCAGCGACTCGCGCCCTTGTTCCGCCATTCTAAGAAAAGTTCACGAACCCGATTGTGCTCAAAGTGCAAAAGTGCATTCATCGTTTAGGGGTTCGCGACTCTTAGGAAAACGGAAATGACAAAGATGGAGGCAGCCGAGTGAAAGAGAAAGGGGTTTTCTTGCGCTCGTAACGGCTTTTGAAGGTGTTAATGCCGCGGCAAGCACCGAACGCCGGTAATAAAGTCCTAAGAATACAGGACGATCGTAAAATGGTAATTACAGTAGTAACGCTAAGTGATATTGAACTTGATGTTGGCAAGACCAAAGCCCCTTATTCTGGCCGAGGAAAGAACCAGGTGGGTCCCTCGGGCTTAATTTCTCTAATTACGTTTTACTGTTATGAATGAACGATGGCCCCGCCGCCGCTGCAAAATCAACGTGCCCTTTGGCCCATAAAATATTTAATACGCCGAACGAGTTTCGGAAAATTGGAACGTTCCGCCAAAGACGATAGCGCCCCCGGCGTCATCTTGGCTTTACGGGCCAACCCATACGAACGAGATAAAAAAGTCGTTTCAACGTAACAGCGCTTAGATGCCACTTGAAATTCGTTTTTCGAGGTTATGTGGCATCAGTTTCAAGTTTTTATGTGTTGCATGGTGAAGACGACAATGATTAGTAGTCAGACTTTCACATTTGAACTTCTGATAAAAGACCTAAACAATTTTTCTCTTCAAGTTTGGGCATTAATGAACCCGGCGAAGGACTTGAAAAAGTAAGGCACTACTTTCTCTGGGCTAACAAACTTTTCCTTGGCCGGGTAAACGGAATTTACGGCAAGTTCACCGAAAGCGAAAAGCTCGTGATAGATAAGGATCTTGAGGAAAGGGTATTTTTCAAACCAAATTCTGGGCATAGAAAGGGGTGGAGGTAGGAATCGGATTCGCTGGGCAGCTATAATCCACTTAACATTTTCGACAACCCTTTCTAACCATGGTGGCTAATACGGTAATGCATCGGAATCCCTTCACGAGCTGTAGTTTCCGACAGTCGTAAAGCTGATTTAAGTAATTCCCGATAGAGAGAAGCTGGGTTGAGCGACTTCCGGTGGAACCGTCATAGGTTTGGTGCTTTTTTTAGCATGTTGACTTTGGATTTGACTAGCTTAACTGGCTTTACAAGGTATGACTGACTTATCTCTTCAAAAACAAAATATGAAGCGAGTGAGAAGGCACCTTCCGTCTCATGGAAGCAAGAAAGTTTCACTTCAAAAATCTCGCTTCATGAATTACTTCGACGCTTCTAAAAACAATACTCAAATAATCTTCAGTGCGCGGTGGAACAATATTCGCCGCGTAATCTCCGTAAAGTACTCGAGTTAAATGCATTATGGCTCGATCCCGGGGACGTTTTCCTTTTGTCTCGGGCTTCCTGGCCCTGCGACTCCCGTGAACAATTTATCGCTTCGGGAAAAATAAGGAGGAAAAGCCGACAGGGCGAAGGGGGCTGGGGGCGAATGAACGGGGCCGGGGAAGCGCCCTTCTTCGACGTCGAACGCGAGGAAGGGCCGAGGGTCAAACTTCTTGTAAACCATAAAGAGGATTTCCAGTCATTAGATCGTTTTGCCTGGGCGCCGGGAACCGATCCGTGTCGCTTTTTCAACCTTTGCTGTCGAGTTTTTACTTTTTAATCCGAGTCGTCCTGGACGCCGCGGGTCCGACTTTTAAGGAGATTACGAGAGTCCGGGGTCGTCCTCGGTACAATATTTACGCAATGCGCGAGGATTCAATGGGCGAGAACAAAGGAGCTCCGGGGAACTTGGGTGGGAGAGAATTTCAGGGTTATGAAACTTGTTTCGAATTTTTAGAGAGATTTATACGAATCTTGGGAACATGATAGTTGATGTAAGGTTTTTTCCATTAATTCGAATAAGACCGTTACTTCTTTTCATGTTTATAAGGTAAATGTCCCTATTATTGACTAGTTGATGTGGTCGTCATAATCAGTGAAGCATAAGAAGTTATAAAACTATATTTTTTTATTACAAGGTCGATTCAAATAAGATTTGGCATGAAGCCTCAGGAGGTTTCAAATATTTCATTTGCAAAATTTTATCAAACAGCGTTGTAAACTGTTTTAGGTAAGTACTAACTTAACTGTGAAGATTTTAAAAATTCAAATTATAGTAGAAACATTTGAAAAATTGCGTAAATCATGAGAGTTTCATTTAAACTCATGACTATTATTATTAGGTATCAAGAAAAATAGTATCAGTTTAGCCAACCATCAGAAGAGTAAAGTTAAGATTGAATGTCGAAATTGTCGATTGTTAAAAAACTATTTGAATCATAACGATTTCCAATATATGCCTACAATGACAGAACCTCGGAAAATTCCGAAATTGTAGAAATTTTTATCGACTGTCTATATCGCAAAAATATCAATAAAATGGACATGAGCGGTAAGAATTCAAAAAATACTTTCGAAATTTTTTAAACTGTTCCAGATACGGGACACCTAATGAATGAATGATGGGGTAGATTTTTTGAACTGTTATAGTGTTAAAAAGCATCCATATCGCCAAAATTTTTAAAATCATTCTTAATAGCTTATATTTTATGAAACTTTTTGAATGCCGTAATTACGTGAACATAAGAAGTACTAACATGATAAGGCACTGAAAAAATTATCCATAGATTCAAAATCTTAGAAAATTTTGAAGATTGTTATGTAATGCTTCCAATGTTAGAAAAAACTAAAAATGTTCAAAGTTTCGGATGGACAAAAATGAAAATATTTTGAATTCTCATATATATCAAGAAGTCAGCTTTTAAAAAAAATTTGTATTCTTAACATTAAAAAACTTTCAAAATCATGAAAAATATTAAATAAATAGCAAATATTTTGTATTTCATTCAAATGTTTAAAAACTAAATTTAAACAATAGTGATTTTTTGAGTAGAAAAATTTTTTGTTTTTGATTATTTGAAAAAACAAAAAAAAAACCGTTATAAACTATCAAAATTTCGAAGCACTGAAAAACTGCTATTCTAAAATTAGCTCGAAAATCGTCTGAGTATAAAAAAATGTCGAAATTGTTACGATTTTCGAATATTTAAAAAAAAAGACGAAAAATAAAAAGAAAATCATAAATAAATTGTTCAAGTCAAAAACAACTGTTCAAATTTGAAAAATACGTTAATATTTCTCAAAAGATTGTCTAAATTTATAAAAACAATATTTTTCGTGCAAAACTTTTACAATGTCAGCAAAAAAAATATTACAAACTGACAGGGTGACAATTCAGTTATAGCCTAAATATCAAACCTATATTTCGACTAATGCATACGGAAATACATTTTTAAGGTTTACCAAAAGGCTTACCAAAAAATGTTTGAATAAAAATCAATTGTCTGACATCACTTAGAACCTCGAACGTTCAGATATTATGATTATAAATAAATGTCGCGAAAGAAATTAGTTTTTCTGACGTGGCGTCAAATGAGACAATAATATGAACAAGCTCTCTTATGCGTACCTTACAAGGAAAAATACATTTGTGATATTATAACTCACCTTTCAACGATCCTCGAAATAAAGAAGATTAATAGCAATCAAACGAAAAAGTGGCACTCTTGCTACTTAGTTTGTGTCATTCAAAGAACATTCCTTGATTATATTCCTCGACGTATAAAAAACCTCATATCTTACTAACTATACAATTTACAAAAATAATTTTTATTCAGTATTTACTGCATTAGCCTACATTCGCTAACATAGAGACTAAGGCAATAATACGGTCATCTATGTACCTTCCATAATACAAAACTCTCTGTAAGATCTTTCACGAGCCCTTCCAGAAAACAGGTCGATGAAAACGGCATAATCCGGAATAAAACGGCAAAACTAGCGAAGCCAAAAAGGACTATCGCATGGCAGGGTGGAAGGAATCGTGATTTCAGGATAGTCACCCCGCGCCATAGATCACAGGGCCGAGGAATTGAGTTAGGAAGAAAGGAAGCAGTTCGGCAAACACTTCTCTGCCGCAGGATTTATGGCTTAAAAAAGTCCAAGAGGGTCTCCACTTTATCTGTAATGTACTGATCTTGCCTTCGTACCGGTCTCCGCGTCCGCTACCCTAGCCCCCGATCCGTCCTCCAGAATCACGACCTGCTATTCGCGTCCTGCCGCACACCCGGGGCTCCATGATTTATACCCACGCTTATTCGTGCCCCACTGCCTTTTTGCCCGGTTCCCCAACTTGATTTCTCGATCCACCGATATGAAATATCTTAATTAAAGATCGATCAATGGAAAATATTCCAGAAACTTCTACAGGGGAAGAATATTCCTTTCAAAATTCATTTATTTCTTCATCATACGCCATTTTTACATATTCCTGAAGTTTGAACGTAGAAATTTGTTAAATCAAATGACCCTTAGATTCCTAGACACCCACATGATGTACGATTCAAACACCAAGACCGCCACCCACATGTCCTTCTCTCCCATGCCAATATTTGCAGGAACGATTATCCGATCTAAGAAGTTCACCCTAATCACCAAAGTTTGTTAACTTGAAGTTACAGAAATCACTATTTCAACGCAGACGATTCAAGTCATCTATATCATTTACAGAAAACACGATGATGATGAGCATAAACACCATTGAATGCCGAATCAAATTCAGCTGATAAAGCTCCGGCGAAGCCTATCTTCAAAGCTTGAGTGGTTCGAGCGAAATCGGCAGATTCACGAGAGTAACTTGGGTATCTGCGGTTCGAGTTGCAAAAGACGCCCACGACTCGAAATGCAAACTTTTCGCGTCTGAGAAGGGTCGGTCCATCTTAGACTTGACCTACGAGGAGGCGCGCTTCTGGTAGGTAAGGAGATAAAGTTGCTATCGGTGATAGGTCCCTTTGACGTCGGATCGCCTAATACGCAAAGGGTACGCTATTCGAGAGAAACTCGTGGTCAGCGCTGTAAGACGCTCGCGAAATCACGACTGATTAACCGTAATTATCGGAGAGCCTGGGCCTGAAAGAGCTTTGGCTTCATATTTGACAATGAGTAGAGATCCAAAGATATGATTGAAAAAAATGGGTTTCTACACTCATTATTTATTATTGCCCATGTGTTTCCCTTTAGGTTTTACAATGCTTATTAAAATTATTTCATTCGAAATCCATTCATACACTCATTTCTCGACTGAAATATCGGAGATATCGCCGAACAAATCGTATAGTGACAAATTTTGAGTTGATGGCCTCGGAGGATTAGAGCCGGCATTGGCCCGATTTCCATAGTGAGCCGAACAACAAAATAGAATCTGCAATGTTAACAAATAGTTGGAATTGTTGGAGGCCTTAAATACAAATTTACGCCGAATCCCTTGGAAGCTGCCTGTTCTACCTCTCGATCGAGTAATCGTTTACTAAAGGTCAATGTGGAATTCCGATGCTTCTTAAATAATTGAAAATTCGGATGCAAATGTCCCTTTCCGGCATTATTATATGATAAAAAAACTGAAAGAGTGGCGCAAGTGCGTTCCTCTCAACTCCTTGTGAAACTCCTGGATTTTAACCACTCGAAAAATCAACTGATAAGTTCCCTTAGTCGCATGAACAAAGGAGAAACGAACAATCTTATAAAAACAAATAACACAAATGATCTCTTCCTTTTAAGTTTGCGTCGTGTGAATCTAGAGAGAATGCTCCAGTTCTTCCATTGGGTATCTGACTCTGGACGAGGAGTTATACGCCTTATTATTATGATTAATATGAAATACATAATGTGTAACGAAAAAATAACAGTGTATAATACAATATATAATAATATATAGATATTCCAAAAAGATCACGTATCACTGTTTTGAAATCCCATTCCCCAAACATTTTTCTATGCCATTGCACAACCTTTACACACACAGACAGACCTACCACAATCCTCTGTCATTTGTCGCGTACGTTGACGAAAAATTCTTCGGGGACGAAAAATGAAAGGGTAAGGGGATTCAAACTCTGTGAAAAAGTCGGACGCGGAAAGAATCCGGACGCGTTGAAAGGCGAGGAAAGTTGGCAATTGGAAGGACGCGCCGTTGGCTCCCTTCGGTCTGGGGTTAGCGTCATAACCTCCGATCCGGGATCCGTCTTATCGGAAGGGGGCGCCCGTAGAGGAATTCCCTCGCGCTCGGCTGCTCCTCGGCGTGATCAATGAACGGCGCAGATGCTGTTTTGGACGCGGAATATTGTGTATCTAATCGCCCGGCCTGTCACTCTGACCACAAGCCCGACACCCCCTTCGTCCCTCGGGACGACGGCCCATAAATCGGCATTTCCAGCCTGCGCCAAGACAAACTCGCCCAAGATCGAACCCGGCGATTTGTCCCGACCGCGAATTATGGCCGGTCGATAATTTAATATTAGACGCGTTTTCGACTTGAGAGGACTCGGCTTTTGTACGGTTAATGGACGCCAAGACCGAGCGACAGGCCTGGGTTGGATGCAATGTTTGTTGTGAAGTTATTGTGGTTAGAAATCAGCAACATCAGGTTATGATATTGTTTTTTAATGATCAGTCGTCTAGGGACATCAAAAAGATCATCAAATTTTTCTTTCGAGAGATTTATTGGATCTACAAAAAAGACTAGGACCATGGCAGACAGTCTGTGTCGTTACGTAGAACTATGTCGACCAATGATAATTTCGATGTCGAGCAATCTTTATTTTAATGCGATGAAGTCTGGTTCATTGAATTTTATTCGCAACTTCCGCTGCATCCACTTCCATTGTATTAGACACCTCTGTTGCATCCACGTCCACTACGTTGCATCCACTTCCGTTGCGTTAGACATTTCGATTGCAGCATCTTGCGTTGGCATCGGACACTTCTGTTGCATCAACTTCCGTTACGTTAGACACTTCTGTTGCGTTAGACACCATCGTCGCATCAACTTCCATTGCTTTGGACACTCCCCTTGCATTAGCAACTTCCATTGCATCATAGTTTGATCCACACAGGTTATGAACTTCAAAACGATAACCAAACAATCTGTCCAAGATACGAAAAACGGTGTTTTCCGAAATATAAACAGCCCATATCATTCCTCCTCCCTCGATACTAAAAAAAATCGTACCCTCGAGCTTAGCCAGCGTTGATGATAAACGCGGCCAATAACGATGACGCAACATTCCGCGAGTAACATTCCTCGCAAGTTTCCAGAGCGTCGAAGGCATTGCCCCAAGTTCTTAGTTACACCCTTTCTATCCTTGCGGCCGTGTACCGGTCCATTCATCGACCCTTTCTCATTAATTATAAGAAAACATTGTCTCACGACGCCGCGTGCAAGGGCACCCTCTCTTTTTCGCAACGCTACATTCATCCATGCCAAAAAGTATACCGTGGGATAAGCATGTTTCGGCTGCAAATCGATACCAGAAATTATGTGTACAACAAGAATATTCAAATGATTTTTTCGTGCTCAAGAACAAGCGTGGGAAAAACAATCTTTTCTCTCAAGGAATCACAGAACAACGAGTGTAAGCTCGAAGAAGAAAATATTCGCTTGTTTCTGCATCGGATGGAAAAATTAGCTTGCAAGGAGGTTGAGCTTGTTCCTCGGGGACGAGGGATCGTATCTGCCCAAAGCGAGAACACCGATTACTTATGCTACCCGCGGCTTTCCTAGAGGAGCTTGGCTCCTCGCGCGCGGTTGACGAGGGAGGCAAGTTAACGCGAACGTATAAATTAGCGGACATCTTAGCAGGCCGCTTGCAACTTAGTCACGTAACGGGTTTAAACTTGACAAGAGAGGATTCGGCGGAGGTCTCGCGACCCTGTGTCGCTGCAGCCGAGTCCCGGTTCTTGATCGAGCCCCAGAGCATCCTAAGGCGATGGCAGGATGTAAGAAACGTATGTAAGAAGCGTCTCCACGAGCTGAGTAAGCTTTTTCCTGAATGGCGCTTAATTACATGGGCGGATTTCACGCTTCACCGAGTCATCGATTTGATATTGTCTGTGTCACCTGATACGTATCATCAATGATTTTAATCTTCAATCAGTTCTTGAACCGATTTTGTACATTCCTTGTAGCTTGCAGTTACCACAGTTTTTTAATCTAAAAACTTGAGCAGATTGCACAGAAACGTGATTGACAATCTGGCACTCATTCGCACGTCGCCAACTAATTTATTGCGAGACTCCTACCCCCAAGCGTTTTCCCTCTCTAATTATCGAGGATGAGAAGGACTTTCAGAAGAATGCAATAAGCTCGTTCCATCGGTCTCTTTCAGAGTTCAATCACTCTGAAAAAATCAAAGTCGAACATCGAGCTTGCATCATTCGAGAGTCACTAATCAATATGACCTTTTCTCTTGAAAACTACTGGAATTCGTTCGAGAATGTTAAAAACCATCAAAATCACTGAAAAACAGTGTTAATCATTAAACTTGTCAAAACTTCCATGAATTCTTGAACCGTAACATTCTCGATGACGCCTGCAATCATGAATCCCCGGCATGCGCGCACAATGTGGCTAAGACAGGGGCGAGAAATATGGGAATTGGCTCGCATGAAAATGCAAAATTGCACGAGAAATTCGGAACACGCATAAGGCTGGGTCGCGCACTTTGGTGTTTAACTTTGACGCCGATACATATTTCAATCGACGTAGCGAGGAGGAAGGTTCGGCGCTTGTTTGCCGGTGACCAGAATTCCGTATTCATCTAATCAAAAGCCAGGAAGCCCAGAGATGTTTGCTCTCCCTCAAGACCGGGAGAAAAATTGTTCTGCATAACCAAGCAGCGGGCGAGAAAAACTCACGACCAGAATCCGCTGCCAACTTTTAAACAGATCCCGGTCAAGCGTGTTCGTTCCTCTTCGTGCTTTGAAAAAATCTTGATACTATATTGGAAAATACCTCTAAGTACTTAAACAGTTTTTTTTTTTTAATCCCGTGCGTTAGGCACTTCGATTGCATCATCTTCCGTTGCGTTAGACACTTTCGTCGCATCAACTTCCGTTGCTCGAGACACTTCCGTTGCATCAACAACTTCCATTACGTCATAGTTTTTTTTTAATCAGTAGGTATATCGCCTGAGAATATTGTGTCAAAGTTTCAAAAGCCAATTCTCAAATTTGCGGAAGATATGACAATTTAAAGCAGCTGACGCGGACCCGGCTGAGCATCAGCGATCTCTCCTTTTCTTGTACTATTTATTTTTTTTTTCTGAAAGTCTTTTAAGATCTTGACATGTTGACCCTCAGAAGTATCATTTTTACTCAGTATACCTATATTATTTTATGTAGAATACATATTTTCGAACTTTATGTACTTGTGGATCGACAAGTGAGTTTGAGGACTTGGGAAAATAATTGTTAACTCGTCTATCATGAAAGCTAACAATTACGCGCCCAAACTTCTCGAAAGCGGAATGCTGTTATTACCACATAGGCCACCAATTTAACGATGAGTGAATAATTACGAGGGTTTACAGCCTAAACCAGAGGCTTAGTGAGAGGCCAGGAACGCTTCTCGAGACGCTTCGTTGTACTCGCATGCTTATATTTACGGCCGATTCTAGTACCATTCAGGGCGCAGAAGTATTGATCAATGTTCTAGCTAACAAGCAAAATCGTGCTGTATAGATAAAAAAAATATTAAAAAATTGAAAAAAAATACAAGGAAAAACGCAAATGGACTATTGTATAGGAAATATCAATATATTGTCCAAAGTACGTGTATCAATTTTATAAAAATTGATATTTTAGCCTGGAATACACGCTGTTTTTATCGCTAAACCCATGAAATTAACGAAAAAAAAGGCCAAGGAACGT
This sequence comes from Platygaster robiniae, assembly GCA_028476575.1. Classification (NCBI taxonomy): domain Eukaryota; kingdom Metazoa; phylum Arthropoda; class Insecta; order Hymenoptera; family Platygastridae; genus Platygaster; species Platygaster robiniae. The sequence goes on from CM052022.1 coordinate 43,509,281, forward strand.
CTAAGGTGCGAAAAGTTTTAATTAGAATTTTTCCTTGGCCGAACAGGGGTATTAATTTTGAAGACACAAGATTATGACGAGGCGGAAAACGTGCGTATGTTCGTTACGGCGGCGAGAAAATTCATAATGAAGCGACGATGCCGCTTATTACATTCAAGTTTCGAAGAAGCGAAATAAAGAGGATGAGAAAGCGCTTGGTCTGTGGTTACTCGCATAATCTCTTTTATAATGCAAACGCCAAGGCGCAGCGGAGCTGGACCCGAGCTCGCTCGCGAACCACGCCAATCTCCTGAATATTTCATTATAGTTCCGCCGACGTTCTCGCTCTTATTTCCCGATAACGCGTCGAATTTCGCTTGACGGGATACAAATGCCAGGCAAAAGTTAGGAAATAATAATGTGCATGATGAAGATTGATTTTTTGATGATTTTAAAAGATTAAACAATACTTAGGTAATCTTCTGTTTATATTTAGAAGTTGATAATGTCATTTTTCAAATGCATACATGATATTTTATGATTTGTATGTATACTTTTTTAATATACCTGTTGTATGAAAAATTTTGCACTTGTAGAGATCTTACTACTGTAAAGTATTGTTAATGATTTTCTAAGGTTTCTCAACGATATTGGCAAATTTTCGTATTTTCACTTGTTCCTAGAAAATTTTTCCTTATTCATCGCATTTGTCTAAGTTTTCAGTCTGCGTGTACGATTATTTATTGTTTTGCAATAATTACAATGAATTTCGTAATTTATTCTTGTTTTGTCACTACTGAATATTTATAATGACTTCTGACTAACTATAATCATACTCTACTGTAAATTTTCAATTTTTCAGACTTTTTATCATATTTCATGATTGGTTCAAGCTCCTAAATAATTTTTAGAATTGTTTATAAGATATTATAATAAAGTGTGATCTTTTTAAAACGTCAATCAATATTGACTCCTTTGCGTAATATTTATTTTTTATTTTATTTTTTCAATCCTTCAGTCTCCCTTATTTTGCAATAATAATTCTGCGTTCCCTAACAATTTGCATAATTTTTCATTAGTTTAATTTTTTCTCTTCTGATGTCTTATTATTTTTTATTATTTTATACTGAGCATTATGATTTTCCATGCATTTCGATATTTTGTTATTTTTCTACTTCTCTCCACAATCTTTTTTATCATTTTATCTACATTATTACAATTTTTTCTGGTATATCTTGAGTTTAATGATTTTGTATTCTCTATCATGATCATACAGTTTTTTTCACCTTAACCTTTTTTTTTGTGATTTTCAGAATTTTCAAATTACAATCATTTTCTGCATTTCATATGTATTTTTTTTTACTAAATTCCTCTTTTGTCGAACGTTATATTATACTTTTTTTCTGATATCTTCATTCTATTCATCCTAGGTTGGCCTCAATTACTACGAATTTACATTATCTTTTCAAAAAGTTACTATTGATATGTATCATTAAACATAATCTATTAGAGAAAATAATAAAAATATGGTAGAGTTAATAATAATCAGAATATTTAGTACGATTTATTGCATACAATTATGATTGTGATTAATAAGTATATTATAATAAGTAACGAATTGTCATTATATAAACAAAGTTATCAGAATTTTACTACATTATATAATGTAGTGTAATACATGTTGATAATAATATGTTGAAATGTTTTGTTATTTTTTTTTGTCTTTTATAATAAAATACATCAGTTTTATAATGTATTATCAAATTTTTTTTTTTTTTTCTAACGTATATTCGTATACATTACAATATTTTGTATAAAGAGAATAATATATTGTACACTTTGATATCTATTAGATCATTATTCAATACTTCTTAATTTATATAAAAATTATGCTAGTAAAATAAAAAAGATGAAGAGGTGCCTATTAGGAACATTGTCTAATTTATTTATTGTATAGTTCGAAATTCCGAACTTTTTCGTTCAAAAAGTGTGGTTAGCATAAAGAAGTCACTTTATCTCATCAGTAAATAAAATAATTAGTAAATATGAATGGTTCTTATAGTTACCGAAAATTGAAATAATACAACAGAAACTTAAAACAATATTCCTGATATTGAAAAAAAAAATCATCTGGCACATAGAAGATGAAACAATTTCTAAAATATAATTTATTGATAATCTCTCACACTTTGATAAAAAATTGAATAATTTTATCTAAACAGTACTTCAAGAACTAGTGATTACAAAAAATCTACATTACGAAAATATATTATGACAGTAATGTATAGAATTTTATGATTTTCAGCACTATGCTTACATATTTCTGTAACATATAATGTTATTGAAAGAATGTATGTTTCTCAACATGAAAATATAAGGATGAATTATATATTACATATTTGAAGTTATATAATAAATTAAGGTAAATCTGGAATACTGAACCCCCCAATTAATATAGTCTTTGAGAATTAATTATTTTATTATGTGTCATGTTTGTTAATGATATTAAATATAATAAAATTATGAAGATATGTTACATAAATAAATCAATAAAGATAAATATATTTCTCTAATGCACTGCCTGATTATTAGAAAAAGGTAGGTGAAATTCTTGGATCGTCGCAAGACGAACTGAAGCCAAAGCATTTGCCAAAAAATGTTTTCATTAATCAAGAACGAAAGAATCTCCTTCGTTCTCAGCATCATCGTTATCGTTGGGTCCTCCATGCAGTCCATTTCGCAAAATCAAAGCCCAACAATCTCCATCTCGCGATTGTCAAGCCCCGGCTCAATCCTTCAGACGGCCACACGAGTGATTGTCATTTCATGCGTACAGAGGAATAGCCGACATCAGAGAAGGCCGAAGAAGTGAGAGTAATGTCGAATCCTGCCTCGTGACAAATAGAAGCTTTGTGTCACGACAATGGGGAGTTTATTTCCGGGCCGGCTGGGGCTACAATGCAGGCACTATACAGTAATTAAATTCTCCAAGCCAAGGATTCGGAGGTTAGAGCGAAGCGAGGGTCTGGTGCAGGTCCAAGCTAACGGAGCTGGAAACCTTAGCATATTGCATACTGACCAGTCCTTAACGTCGTCCACCTCCTTTCCTATCCCTCCGAAAACCCCCCTTCCAACTCCCATCCTCGCCCCCTCGTCCAGCGACCATTTTCCAACGGTATTATAGCGAGTTACTAAACGCCATATTGTTCAGCGTATGTTCCTTCCTTCCTGGCCATTGCCTTCAGCATCTCCTTTCTCGGGGCAACACAAATAAGATCAAGCACAAACATTAAACTAAGTCGAAAGTGCAAATTTGTTGGACTTGTTGAATCAGAGGTCTGTATTAAGGATGACGTTTTAATCTATTCTGGGTGTTGGTTGACCGGCCACGTTGCGTATTTCAAGGCGGAAGTGGAATTGCAGTTTTGGTCTATGGTGTCTTGCCACGAGACACTTTTTGACGCCATTTTCAAGACGTTCAAAGATGTCTTTGAAACACATCTTTTTGACACATAAAAGTAAGAAACTTAATGACTGAAGACATGGATTTCGCGTCTTCGTGTCTTCTACGGAGACATGTCTCATGCATGTTTTTTTTGCAGTGTGTTGAGGCATGGATGTTTAGGAAGTAAGAAGGCTTTTTGTAGTTCTGTCGCCATTATTGGGAGGAGAGAGACCGTGCAGAAAGTAGGGTTGAAATCATTAAACATCTACCAACCCAGGATCCCCGGCGTTTCCTTATTTCCCGATTCCCAATATTTCGTCCTAGATTGAGCTTACGACGCTTATAAGCGAAATAGAAAGGGTTTGGAGAGCGGAAAAGCTGCGGGGTTATAATGAAATATAGCTACGTTCCGCTTCGCGTAAGACTGCATTAAGATTATACGTAGCTTTCCGCAGCTTGAAGGGTGTGTTGGGGGGGGGGGGTTTCGGAGGGGTATAGGGGCGACAAGGGGGAAATAAAGGGGTTACGGATTCCTTCGGCAGTGTTTTAATCAAGCCGGATTTGCTGCTGTGGCAAGCTCTGGCTCCCAACTTTCATTTTAGCCCCGAACCAGCCGCAACGTTTTCGACCTCTCAGGCGAGATTCCGATATTCCCGGGCGCATTAAAACGCTATCCGTGTCGTCGCATGAGCGATCTCATGCCTATAGTCCTGGCCAAGGATTAAGATTGTGCTTACCAGATCAAGTTTTTGACAGATTTTGATGAAAATTTTCAAGAAGAATCTTTCAAGGCTTACTAAGCTTCAGATGAAATTTGAAGGTTATCGACTAGTTAGTTGACGAGAAAAAAAAATATTCCTAACCTTCGTTGAACCGAATTTTTGAAGTTTCTCCATAGACCTTATAGTACATGGACTGCTAGTATGCCGTAAGCTCAATAGAAAAAGCCTGGTTAGACACAGGAGCTGTCGGAACTTATGAAAAAAAAATATTAACAACTGTTGGGGACTATTAGAAACTATTTGGAATTATTGGGAAACCATCGAGAAACTATTAAATGATTGCAATAACTTTAATAGTTTCAATAAATTCCCTTCTTACAGTTTCCATAGCTTCAATAGTTTCTATAATTTCCTGCCAAAGATTTCAATGATTGAAATAGTTTCAGTGATGTTAAATCATTGTAGTTATTAACTTCAATTATTTCAAATCATTTTAAAATCCGCTTTGAAATCACAATTTAATGATCATTTGCATGAAAATTGTTGAATTACAATTTTTAATGCAATTTTCATATTGAAAATGATGTTCAATCACTTTCAAGATTTTCAATAATTTTTGATCGTTTCAATGATTTTCAGTCATTAAAACAGTTTCAATGGTTTTCAATCATTTTCGAATCCGATCTGAAATCACAATTTGATGATTATTTGCATGAAAATTGTGGAAGCACAAGTGTTAGTGAAATTTTCAAATTGGAAACAATTTTCTATCATTTGCAAGATTTTCAATGATTTTCAATCATTTCCAAGATGTTCCATGATTTTTAAGATTTTCAATCATTGAAAGAATTCAAATGATTTCCATAGCTTCAATTAATTTATCTTCTAATAGTTTCCATAGTTTCCATAGTTTGGATAGTTTATTTTTCAGTATATTTCATAGTTTCTATGGTTTCAATAATTTCCCTTCTTAAAGTTTCCATACTTTCAATAGTTCCTATAATATTCCTGCCAATTGTTTCAATGACTGAAAGTTTCAATGATTCTCAATCATTTTTGAATCCGATTTGGAATCACGATTGAACAAATATTAGCATGAAAATTTTTAAATCACAATTTGTAGTGAAATTTCAAAATTGAAAATGATTTTTCATCACTCTTAAGGTTTTCAATAATTTTAGTAATTAAAAAAGTTTCAATCATTTTAAATTCGATTTGAAATCACAATTTGCTTATCATCTGCATGAAAATTGTTAAATCACAATTTTTGGTGCAATTTTTGAATTGGAAACAATTTTCCATCATTTTCAAGATTTACAATACTTTTAGATCATTTCATTGATTTTCAGTCATTACAATAGTTTCAATGATTTTCAATTATTTTCTAATCTGATTTGAAATCACAATATAATGATTATTTGCATGAAAATTGTGAATGCACAAATTTTAGTGCAATTTTCAAATGAAAAACGATTTTCAATTATTTTCAATGATTTTCAAGATTTTCAATGATTTTCAATCATTGAAATAGTTAATGATTTCCATAGCTTTGATAATTTATCTACTAATAGTTTCAATAGTTACTATAATATTCCTGCCAATAGTTTTAATGATTAAAAGTTTTAATGATTGAAATAGTTTCGATGATCGAAATAGTTTGAACGATTTTCAATCATTTTCAAATCCGATTTGAAATCACAATATAATGATCATTTGCATGAACATTGTGAAAGCTCAATTATTAGTGCAATTTTCCAAATTGGAAACAATTTTCCATCATTTCCAAGATTTACGATGATTTTCAATAATTTTTGAAGATTTTTGACGATTTTAAATCATTTCAATGATTGTCAGTCATTGAAGTAGTTTCAATGATTTCCATAATTTCAATAATTAATCTTCCCATAGTTTCCATAGTTTTCATAGTTTCTATAATGTATCTTTCAGTAGATTTCATAATGTCTATAGATTCAATAATTTCGGAAACTATTGAAAACTATAGGATTAAAAAACTATCGGAAACTATTGGTCAATAGTTACCAATCGTTTCTAATAGTTTTTTTTTTCAAAAGGGAAGTTGCGGGCTTATTCGACGGAACGAACCGACCGTATCCGAAGATGCCCGATCGTCGTACGAATGTATACGATCGGGCACCTTCGGGAATGCTCGGTTCATTCCGCACGATACGGATCAAAACGACTGCAGCCGAAGGACTACGATTCGGCATCTTCGGATACAGTCGGTGGGTACCGTCGAATTAGCCCGCAACTCCGCCAGCTTTAAGTGCCCCTATGTATAACCGGCAAATGGCGTTATGTACTATATGGTCTAAGAGTTTTTCTCATACAAATCTTTTCCTATAATCCCTCATCGCCCAAGACAAACGCGCCACGAAAGCTTGACCCTCTCGAGTGCAAAATTCGTCGGAGCAATAGCCCCCGGGCTCGGGTGCAGGGTTTCGGAGCGAATTTCGGGAGCAAAGGAAAGCGCCGCGGTGCCGAGGAAATGCTCGTGACGTTGCCGAGCGAACTTTCTTGGGCTCCCACAGGGAAGGTGGGGGAGGGAAAAGGGGGTGTATTTACGACGTTACAATGCCCCCGGGGCTAATCCTCGCCCCGAGCAACGCGGCCGAGAATTCTCCCTGCAATCCCGTTCTCGCTTGCTGGACCACGGATTGACGCTCCAAACTACCGGACCTTGCTGTTACACGAAAGCACCGACCTGCACTCGTGGTTTCCATCTGGCTCGGATTTACGTTGGCTACTCATAATACACTCAGAACTCGGAATTTCTTGCTCTGGCGAGTCGAGATAAATTGGGTGAAACTTGTTTTTTCTTGCCTTTGGGGGGTTTTAGTAACTACGTTTGCACAATGACAAAAATTTTTTTTGCAATATGAGGAGTGAGATTTAGTTAACCAACAATGACGACGTGATTATAGAAAATCTGACTGAATCTAACGTTGACTTATTTTCCAGTTCCTTCCGCTTGATGGCTAGACCGCAACTTGGGATTTTTTTTTTTCTAGAAAAACAATAGAATTTTTTTTAAAAAAGTCGAAGTCTATTTATGTATTTATGTCACGAGGTATTTTATGAATTTTTTCGGAAAACAATATTCGTAATTAAGGTCGTAGCGACTCTTGTGCCAAAACACAATTTTTCTGACACCGCGCGTGGTGAGCATGATAAATAAGGAACTGTTCATCTGTAATGCAAAAAACAAAAAAAAAACTCTTGTTTATACCTCAAGCTCTGCATGGACAAAGAATTTTGCTTAAATAATATTTTTTGTAAATAGTGGTCATTTTCCTTAAATGTTTCATTTTTTAACGTCTGGGCTTTCAGTTTTTGCTGCAAGAAAAAGAAATTTTGCTTTAACTCATAACTTTTTGTTCAGGTAGAAGTTATCATAATTATAAACAATCTTAAAAAAATTTAGTCTGTTCAGCTAAATGGTTGTCGAGAAACTGTGCTCATCGCAAAAAAACATAAGATTTTGGCACATTTACTGTAGCACATCCAATTACAAAGATTTCATTCTGGAAAAATTTCTGAAATACCTTATTACATTGATAAATAAATAAGCGAAAAGTTTCTCAAAAAATATTGGGTTGTTTTTTCAAAAAAAATCGTAAAAACGCATTTTTTTCCTCGAGAACAAGTGTATATAACCCCCTTATCGCTAGGCAAATGATTAAGTTTCAAAATGAAAGAAGAAAACTAAACAAAGTAATTTTTAAAGAAAAAGCTTTCCCACTTTCCTTGTTTTCATCATCCGTCATTCATTTGTGTGGTAAAACGATTGATAACACAGCGCGATGCTGTCCATCTTATTTTTATTTTTTAGTTTTTTGAAGTGAAACTTCTAGTGGCTCGTTGGCAGTATATAGTAAACCTACATTTTTAGTTGTATCTCTTTGACTAATTTTATGATAATTACAATCAAATAGAATAATTTCCGTTCAAACAATAAATCTTACGATGTAAATTCGATAATAATTACTAATGAAGAAAAAAATTGATATTTAATTAATGAATTACATAATTAAAAAAGGTATGTAATACGTAACCTACATTTTCAAATCATGCAGGAACACAACATGAATTTCGAAAGAAAAATTAAATCCCATTATTGTGTAGAATTTTTTTTTCAACAGGTAAAGCTAAAACTGAATATCCTATTTCGTTTCTAGTAATTAAATTGATTTTGAGTATGAAGAAAGAAATTTGTAATGCTAATTCTTACACGAATTTCAGAAAAATAGTATAGTATATCATACGTATATTTTTAGTTGCAAAAACACTACATGGATTTGAAAAAAAAGTACGGAAATTATGAAAACTATGAAAACTTATTTTCCGACAAGTAAAACTGAAACTGAGTGTCTTATTTCTTTTCTGATTATAAGGTAAATATTGAGAAAAAATAAAGAAATGATTTTTAATACTAATTCTTACACGAATTGCAGGAAAAAAGTATATATGAAACTTATATTTTTCGTTGTACCTCTTTGACTTACTCTATAATAATTAAAGTCAAAAAAATTTATTTTCATTTAATCAATAAATTGTGTCATGCAAAATTTCATTATGATAATAATCAAAGAAAAAACTCGTGTGAATTTGAAAACTCGCGAGAGAAGTGAAACTTCTCACGGTGAACTACTGCAAGTTAAATCAAACAAAAAATAAGGCTCGTTCAATTTTATGAGAAAAACAACAAAAGAAACCATTGAAGCCAAATTTCAATGTCAAATTAACTCCCAGTCCTAATTATTATATATAAAAAAAAAAAAAAAAAAAAACTTGCACTGTTCACTAGTGGGTTAATGAATGGGGCAACTTGATAGAGGAGAAAAATGTTAGGGCGGAGATAATAACCGAGTGCTCGGTCGGAGCGTTTAATGGAGCAAGGCTTAAGCGGCACGCGCCGGCACAGATTTAAAAAGCTTGAAATAAAAAAATCTCGCGGCAAGTCACAGCCATAATGCCCACTGAGGGCGTGGAGGATTCGGGCGAAATAAGGTGAGCGGTCGAGGCGACCGTAAGTATTAAATAAATCTCTTTAAGCGGATCAGGTTCCTGGCTTTACGCTATTATAACGCCGTAGCATTTTCTGCTATTTTTTTTTTCGTATTGTTTGAGGTCAGAAAACATGTGTTGTATAGGCTAAATGATAAAATAATTGCGTTTGAAGAATACAAAAATGTTTTATGTGCCGTATGGTCGTCATTTATTGGTATTTGGAGGAGATGATCTTTTATTTTGGCCCTGAGCGATCAAGATTAAATTTCAAATAAAGAAAACAAGCAGAGCATGGGAGTATTTTTGTTAAGATTCGAAAATCCCGCGAGTCACTAGTGTCGCCGCCCAGTGTTGCGTTAGCGAGAGTAGCGGAACCAATCACGCACGGGCTCACTTTCGACTGAGCCTTCGCGCGAGTAACGTCGTTCTTACTCCAAACTCATGTATCCTAGTTTTTAGTGCTTATCGAATAGTTGTAAATTATACTCTTTGTCACTGAAATATTTTGAATGTTCTTTCTTGAGACTCGATTCCCTCGAAAACCAATCTATAAAATTCCGATTCGAAGTCACCGAAAGCTTCGGAATTGAATAAGGCAGCGAAGCAGAAATCATAAGTGATATCAAGAACATCAGCTGCGGAGTGTGGAAACGCTCATTAATAATGAGCTGTCGCTGTTTCGCTGCCTTTTATCTCGTTCCCTCCAACGGCGCGGAGTTTATCTCATTCAAATGCTCCTAGAGCAGCCCTTTTAGCGACGCCGGCACCTCGCCGCTTGCCATCGGCTAAATAGCTAACTTGCCGCAACTATCCCAATAGATTATGATTATTGTGGAGGAAAGCTCTGATTTATGCAATTATCATAAATTTCGACTCCCTCCCACGTTCCGCCACCTTGCGTATGCCCAAGACGCTCCTCCCGTGTCTCTATTCACGGCATTTCAATAGCAAATTACCCAGTCACCGGGTCTCTTTTGAGGTTGGAGGAAGAATTTTTTTTCTGATTGTAACCGAAAGATTTTTGGGTATTTAAAGTAAAATAGACTGAATTTTGTCAGCGACTTTGCAGTATTGTAGGCATATTAAAATATATCATAAAATAATCAATATGAGTTATAGCAACAAAAATAATTATGTATAATATAATGTAAAATAAACCATAATCAGAATCAAGATTGCTTTTTATTAAAATAAATTATATAAAATTTAATAGAGAACGATATGAATAAGAAGTGGGCGTAGGTTCAAAGGAGGCACCTGCCCCTAGGAATTTCAAGAGGGGGGAGGGGAGTGCATTCGTTTTGCCCTACTGAATGTAAAAATCGAATTCTAAGAATCTATACTGGATTCTACGAAAGAACTGGAAATTCTCATGAAATTTTATAAGGACATACAAAACAAAAACAAAATTTATGCAAATATTTAGCATTAATTAAAATAAAGTCGTAAAGATGTTTATTTATTTACCTTTATTGTATGAAGGTTTACATCAAAGAGCATCTCAATCTAAAAATTGATGTTAGAAATCATAAAAATATAACAAAACAATCATAATACTAAATCTATTCTAAAAATATGAAATGATGAAATAAGTAGAATTTTTTGAACTTTAGGAGTCTACAAAACAACAATGTTCTGAAAAATCGTTTGTATTATGAAGAACCAAAAAACTTTGATATTAGAACCATATTATTCCATAATCTTTCATAAAATCGATCAAAATAATAAATATCTAGAAGAATACTATACCAAAAATTCTTCGACATTCCATAAATATTGCAAAGTATGAAAAAACAACGAATGATTCAAAATATTAAGGAATGAAATTTTACAGATATTGTTTTTTTAAGAATCTATAAAAATAATAAAAATCTTCTAAATTGAAAACCATATAGCGTCTTATTCTGAAAATATGTATGCAAATCAAATGAAATATTAGAAAATTGAATCGAAACTCATGAATATTGAAAGAATACAGAATGTGCTAGAAGTTTTAGACATCTACGAAATACTTCAAATCTACGAAGATACTGTTTTCTAGAGAGATAATAAAAAAACTTTAAACAGCTAAAAATTCAAGATTCTTGAGCAGCCAATTCTACGAAACTATATTGAAACTGTGAAAGACACTTAATACTTATCAAGGATCTAGAAAATTCTACTTCATTTCATCAATGCTAAAAAATATGAAAAACACTGAAAATTTCAGGAATCTCTGAAATATACATATCAAAATTGTATGTGTATCACATTTCTATCATAAAGTTTTTTTTTTTAATTCAAAACTGGAAATTGATTAAGAAATCTATCACAACACCCGAAAATTGACTAAAGAAAAAATAAAAAATGTACTACAGGTTTTATACACGTCTTAAATACTCGAAATCTAGAAGAATACTGTTTCCTGAAAAATTGATTCACACCAAATACAAATAAAAACCTAGAGAATTCTACAAAACCTAATTAATGCTGATAAATACGGAAAAGATTTGAAAAAAGTAGGAAAATTTAAAATGCTCAATTCGAAATTGATTTGATGAATTTCAAATCCATAAATTTGAATTAAATCTTTGACATTCAAATCTTGGAGCATAAGATCCTAAAAATCTATAGTCACTTTTAACGATACATCAATATTTTATGAAATTCATAATATTGAAAAAAAAAAAATAGTAATTCGAAGTTTAATTAATGTGTCAAATACTTGAAATTAAGGGAATCGCTGTTTTCTCAAAAATATTGTTCGAATACCAAAAGTATCTTGAATTTTAAGTTCTAGAGCATCGAATTCTATAAATCAGTATTAAAATTCTAAAGCATACTTAACACCCATAAAGACACAAGAAAATTCTACTGAATAATAATAATAATAATAATTGAATAAAACAAATAATACTTTAAATAACGTTAGATCAATACAATACTGCGGATTATCGTGAATATATTATTTAATAAACTAAAAAATAACTTTTAAGGTACATATGCAACGTTGAATTCGGAAGCGTCAAATGGAAGACATCTTTTCTTAGTACATAAAAAATGTCGAAAAGAACACAATTTATAAAGCTGATTTATAAATTTGCTCATAATTCTAGTATAACTTACATCTATCATAATTGGATTAATAAAATGCCAGCAATTCAAAAAAAAAAAAAATTCTTCTTATTTGTTCTTATTTCTTGTTCCTTGAATCAACATGTTTTTAGTTATTCTGATAAAAACAGTAAAAGATTAAAAAAAAATCACTAGCTTCTTTTTCTATGGTAAGTTTTTTGGAATAATATTTTCAATGTGTAACTTTACTGGCCTCTCATAGTCGTTGTTGAAAAAGTGATATTTTTGCGAGTTTCAATTTCGAGTACTTTCATTAATGTGATAAAAATATACTTATTAAATATTCACATCATACGTCAAGTCCACGATAATTGGCATAATTCTTCGTCAGCATTATTTGACCTAATTTTACCATACTTTCTTCTTATGATGAAAACAATGTATAACTGTAAAATAATTTTTACCTACAATAATCAATACTTGAATGAAAAATTTGTCATTCACTACTTTGTTTTTCTATGGATTTGAGTATATTAAAAATTACTTACTGAAGAAATCTTCCTCTAAAAAAATGGCAAAAGAAGAAACGATCAATTCGTAAGAACATCGATTCTTTACACTATGAAAAAATTTCGGTTTATTTCTTGCCTGGAAATAATTTTTGACAATATAATAGAAATTCATTGTATATTGTTTTTTTTTAAATAACATTCTTTGATTATATTACATATACATTTAAAAAACAAGATTATTGTTTTTTTCCAACTGTCGATTTATTCTCACTATTATTACAAGTGTAAGCTTGCGAGCTCTATTGGTAAAAGCACAAAAGCTCAAGTTAAATCGATAGAAGCTTCACAGAGTCAGAAAAGCTCGGAGCTTTTCTACATTACCAGTCGGTAACACTTGCGTTTGGTAACGCCTTGAATGTAACAGCTATCGATAATTTTCACTTTAATTTACCCTTAAAATTGTTGAACAAATAAAAAATTCATAGCATTAATTCCAATTGATCAAGAAATAATAGAATGATGGGAATCGAAAAAGTTTCTTTTAGTTTTAAATTAACGAAACCATCTGCAGGAAATCTATACCGGCTGAGATAATATTGACTCGTACTACTGGCGTCTGACTGGGCAAAGGTAACTTGTGTTATAAACACATTTTCTGGGTACTTGGAACTGAAATCTGAAAGGTACACTTTCTCTATAATAAATAACATTGCAAAAAAAAAGTTTATTCATTTATAATATTTTTATGTAAAAAAAACGTCCTTTTTGTCGACTCAAAAAATTCTGTAGGAGATATAATCGGTTGACCTATACTACTGAAAACTAAAAGCTCTGAATTCGAAAACTTGTTTTCAATGAATGAAAACATTATCTTCCAATATTGACTGGCAATGATTCAAAGACCTAATTTTCACAAAGTTGAAGGGAGGAGGGTGGAAGGGGAAGAATTACTAAGAAAATGTGATTGATGTTATTGAGATTTTTTTCACGTACATTTTTGAAATGTCAAAGAAATTGATAACTTTTTTGAATCGAGAAATCGTCTTTTGAAGGTTTGGAGTAAAAAATGTTTGTTCGATTGTATTGAGAATCAAAAAGAAGTTCATAAAGGGTTATATACCTTTTTGTGCGGACGAATTAAGGTTGGTTTGGAGTATCTTTTAAAGTGTGTAGCAATAATGTTATGACATCAAAGTTATTGTTTTAAACAGTGTATTATCCACTTGAAAAAACAAGTATTTGTTCATAAAAAAATATCAACAATTGGCGGAGTTATAGCCCTTTCCCCGAAACAACTTTTTTTTTGAAGAATCTTGCGGTGACCTCGATGCAAGTTAAATTAGAAAATCCGAAAAATTTCATCAGTCTAGAAATGTATCTAGTTCTTGAACGATTGAAAAAATCAATATGACGTTTTTTCTGTATGCAAGAACGTTTTCCCCAAGGTTTCGATTTTTCGAGCTCTGAAAATTTTATTAAAACATTTTCATCTGCAAAATAATAAATTTTCTATAAAAAAGCGATCGATTAAGAACAAAGTATATTCCTAGACTTACGAAACTTTTTGGATTTTCTGATTTAAGTTGACTTGTTCGACTTGCATCGTGGTCAACGCAAGCCTCTGAAAAAAAAAGTTGATTCGGGGTAAGGGCCATAACTCCGCTAGTTGTTGAAATTTTTTCATGAACAAATACTCGTTTTTTCAAGTAAACAATACACTATTAAAAACCATAACTTTTGTAACATAGCATTATTGCTACATATTTTAAAAGTTACTCCAAACCATCTTCAATTTTCCCGCACAAAAAGGTATATAACCCCTTAAATAAAAATAATACTGTTATCTCATTGACCTATACTACTGAAATCCGACATTTTTTTGAAACTCGTCTTCCTTACGCTGAAATATGAATGAAACTACAAAAATTTATTTGAAATTTATTAAGAAATCTAAATAACCTTCAAAATATTCTGTCAATGAAGAAAACACTGAAGAAAAACGTAAACCAATAAAAGTTTTATAAATCTATGAAGATACTGGATTCTGAAAAAGTTGATGAAATTTAAAAATTATTTCGGAATTTTAATTTTATTCAATCGCAATTAAGCATTCTTAAGATAAATCTTGAAAAAACTAAAAAATCCACTCACAATTTATTAATGTGAAAAAAGACAACAGCAGTAAAGTTTGGAAATGTATGAAATACAAAAAATCTATAAAATTCCAACGAGTGGGGTATTTTTTTATATGAACCAATAAACTTACTCATTCAAACGGTGAAAATACTGGAAAAATAGGAAAAATACCTCAAGAGCTATCAATTTCTTCAAAGAAGTGTTTTCTGCAAAATGTAATTGAAATAGAGAATAGTGCACTACTGAAAATTAGTAACTTTTTACTTGTTCAACCACAGCGAAGAATTTCTAAAAGATTCATGGAAGTTTATTGCCATATCTTAATTTTTTTTCCAATACTTTGATATCTAATACAGAATGACTCCAATATATCGAATGAACTAATAATTTTTTTTTTCCATTTGACCGTCTGACACCATGATACGAATTCAACTAATTCACACTGCCCTCTCAGGTGAAACTAGTGAAAAGTCACTCATTTTTAGTAGCTCACCTTTCTCTATTAACGATTAATTTTCTCTCATGATCAGTAATTTTTTACTAATTTTTAGTAATTTTTTTATTGTTCAAGATAAGTCAGAAGTTACAAAATATACTAAACAATTACTCACTACTACTAATTACGGTTGTTGATATTTTTAAAAATATCGATACCGATATTTATCGTTCAGAAAATAATAGCATCATAGGCCGATATTCATCACTGAAAAAATATCGATATTTCGATAGTTCGATGAAAAATCTGGACGTACGATATTAAAAAAAAATCGATATTTATTACGATTTATAAAAAAAATATCTATTCGATATTTTTGAACGATATTTTAAAAATATCGATATCGATAAATATCGGCGATTAAAATATCATCACAAAAATATCGATAAAACATCAACAACCCTACTACTGATATGACTAATATTGCAAATATGACTAAAACTTATTTTCTTAGTACTTCTACTGATAATCACTTATATTACTAATACTTATTTTACTGATATGGCTAATACTGCTTCAAATGACGATTTCTAGTAAGTAATTACTTATTGTTCTAAAACTTGTAGCATTTACAATGAAAAACGTCACTAATTATGAGTAGAAAACTACTTATTGCTAGGAAAAGTTGCTAATTGAAAAAAAGGATAGTTCGCTGCTGAAAATGAGTAATTTTTTACTTATTCAACCACAACGAAAGATTTCTAAAAGATTCATGAAAATCTATCGTTACATCTATACAGGGTGTATCAAAAACCACGGAAGATAACTAGCCTGATTTTTCTTCATACTTTTCTAAGTCGAAAAGTCCAACGCCAATTTGTACAAATCAAAAAAAAAAGAAACCCCAGAAAAAAATTACCTTACAATTTTCTCTGTATTTCTTTGAAGAAAAAAGTCCTTTGCAACTTTTCTTGAAATTCAAAATCAAAAAAGATATTCGAGTGACGGATATTAAGCAATCAGATTTGTTTAACCAATCCCTCGAATATCTTTTTTGTTTTGAGTTTGAAGAAAAGTGGAACCGGACGTTTTTCTTGTGAAAAATATGAAAAAAATGTTAATTTCAATTTTTCCAAGGTTTCTGTCCCCACTTGTCGAAGGAGCGCATTTGTTTGTTAAAACTTGTAGCTTCAATATCTTTTTTGTTTTTGAGTTTTGTAAAAAGTGGCAGAAGACTTTTCGACTCGCAAAAATCAGGCCAATTACATTCCATGGTTTTTGAAACACCCTGTATTTTCTTTCAATGTTCAATACCATGCAATCCTGAAATCTCAAATGATCAAATATCTTTTTTTTCGATTCCTCTGTCTAACACGATGATAAAAATTCAACTTTCCGGGGGATGATAAGTTCTAACGAGTTAAGTTCTGCCCGCAAGCTCGCAAGTTCTTCCACCGCGAGCAAGCTCCATTTCGTTTCGCGAAAGTTCGCCGAGGTGGCAGGCGCCTCAGGAACGGGCGCCCCAGTTTCCGGGTCGCGCGAAATCTGGGAGTAATCCCTGCATTGTGAAGGCTGCACGGGTTCTGGTGGGGGGGTTCGTGGGGAGACCACCCCACGGCACAAGTTTGCCAAGTTCCCCGTCAACTCCTGCCGTGAGGCAGTCGAAACTTCTCGACAAACTTTAAAAATCGTTATTTCGCCAAGAAGCAATCTCGTAGCTTCCTTCAATGCGACGCTTTGTGTCTGTTCGCGAAAACTCGATCGCGTCAATAATTGTCATTATTCCGTAACTTCTTATGTCAACTGAATGTAAAACAATGTAATTTGGGGATAAGCCCGTTATTTTCCATGTTTAAGGCTCGAGGCTTGAAACTGACGGAGAATTCACCGCATACACTCGGCATTTTTTGGTTTAATTTCAGAGATGTTTGCTGTAACTTTCGATGTTTTATTTTTGAAGATGGAAAATAAAATAACTCTCGTGACCTTACAACTTTATTGATGAAATACATTTTGATTTATCAAAAAAGACTGATTTATATGTTATTTTGTCTTGAAAATAACGGCTGACTATATATTTTGAAGTTAAATAAATCACTTTTTCACTTAGGTGACGGTCACACTTTTTAAAGTAAGTTTCTAAGCCCTTCTATTATTCATTTTTCAACCACGAAATATTTTAAGCAATTCGTTCTGCTCGGATCTCTTTTAAATAAAAATTATTGATAGGAAAGCGTGCACACTATTTTCCGTTGCCGCGAGTCTCGAAACCGACGAAAATAAAGTTTGTTCTGCGACTACTTCTAGATGGCGTTTCAGCAGAACGCTTCTCGTGCTTACTGAGCAGTACAAAGTATACTTCAAGAGTGCGAAAGCGCTGAAAAATTTGTCTCCTTTCCTGAGACGGTTACCATTGTTAATCGGTACTGATCCAATGAAAAGGAGTCCCAACCAGACGCAGTAAGTACTACATTGTAATTTTGTTATGTTATGTTAAATTTTAAAACTGTGCACTCCAATCTTTCTCCAGGAGGAATTCATGACGTACTATTTTTCAATGCGCTTTTGGAGTATATGAAAAGTAGAAATAAGAATTGAAAGGCAAAATATCAATATCGATTTATCTAATATTCAATGATGGGTACACTGAGAAAAAAATACAGTAATTATTACGATACTGCATAGTAAACGGGAATCACTCTGACATATTGTACTTTTTGCTAGATGATATATCAATTTTTGAAACAACATATTGTAAATATTGTCAAATGATATTGTAGTTATAGATATATTTTACTGTAAAAACTTCTGTACATATTTCGTTTTCTACTATGCTTCTTGTACTTTTTGCAATATCATATTGTAATTCCTATTAATCCAGATTATGAAAAATTCCATATAGTTTTTTCAGTATGTAGATCTGTATAGGTTCTTTCTGCAAAATTTTTGTATACTTTCTAGGTTTCTACTGCATCATATTGTAATATGATACAGTTTTCGAAAAAACTGGATGAAAGTAATGTAGTTCATTTTTTTCGCCATGTATGGTAAAAATCACAGTTTGTATAGTGAAATTCGCATTTTGAGATTTTAAATATTCCGAAGTCATACAGCAAAAACTGGCATACATATAGTAATTTGTACAGTAATAGCGGTTTCACTGTATAATATTGTAATAAGCAAAATAAATATTGCAGATTGTACAATATTTTTGTAAAAATTACAATATATACGGCAGAAAGTACAAGATTTTTTTTTCAGTGTTGATATTTTATACTTAATAACAAATAATTGTTGTATAGGAATTTTTGTTGTGATATTGAACCATATCGCACCATTTTTGTGTGAATAAGAATGAATACGAAAATTGTAAGGATGAAAATTGTATGAGGAAATTGAAAGATTATTGAGGTGTCAAAAATGTTTATTTATTTTATTTGATAATTTTTCTTAAATTCCTTTTAATTTATGATACTTTTAAATGTTTTCAGAGTTCTGAATAAGGTTTTGAAAAAATGACTGAGTTCATTAAATGAAAAATTTCTGTTCATTCGAGTCAAGATATCATTAGTTGATAGCGAGACGAAAAGATATACAGCTTTTATTATTTTGCTTGGTACACCAGACGCGTCATTATGATATGAAGAAATCGCAACATTAGGTTTAATGATTCAGACGACGTTTATTGGAAATTTTTATACTTGAATGAATTTTTTAACTTTCAGCTTTTTTGGTTAAATTCTTTCTTTTTTCAAGATTTTCGTATAAGTAATATTTTTTTTATTTTTTTTATGAAAAAAAAGTGTGTGTCGCAGCCCGCTCTTGACATTTTCCAGAATAACATTGAGGAGGCCTTGACAATTTGAATTTAGTAATTGAAACAATTTTTTTCTTGTAAATAAAATTCTTTTTGTTGAATGTGATATTTTTTTTCACATTTTGCAAAATTTTATTAACTGGCTTTATTTCGATGATACGTATTTTCTAACAAAATATGACGAAAACACAGTTTTAGTTATAATTATTGAAAATTTTATTATTTTTCCTTTAATGTATATTTAATTTATTAACCTAGCTTCTCGTAGTTCTTCGATGATTGAAATGATTTCGTTGGAATGACTATTATTTCCGGCAGTTTACACTAAAAAAGTGGACAATGTTTATTTAAAACAATTTTTCATAAGCGGACAAATTTTATGGAACATTCTGTTCTCTTTCAGGAAATTTTTTTTACAAAATTACCCTTGAATTCAATGAATTTGAAATTTTCTGCAGTATAATTCATCAGCAAGATACAGCAGGAAAGGTCGATTCGTTCAAAATTCCGTCTGCAAGCTCAACAAAACGAATTTTCGCTGCGTACAGAACGCTTTCTACTAAATTGACCCAAAACTTCGTTCGAGATTCCCTTCGAATGGAACAGAGAAACTCGAGAATAAGTGTTCTCTTGCTGCTATCTAATTACACTATGTTTATAAAGTTGTAAATTATTGATTCATTTTGTTGACCAAAGTTGTTAAAAGATATATTATACTTTAGTCAAGTAAGACCCTTATGAAAAAAAAATATTCACAACTGTTAGGAACTATTAGAAACTATTTGGAATTATTGGGAAACTATCGAGAAAATATTTAATGATTTCAATAGTTTTAATAGTTTCAATCATTTCCCTTCTTATAGTTTCCATAGTTCCAAAAGTTCCTATAATATTCCTGCAAATAATTTCAATGATTGAAATGGTTTCAGTGATGATATATCATTGTATCTATTAACTTCAATGATTTCAAATCATTTTCAAATCCGATTTGAAATCACAATTTAATGATCATTTGCATGAAAATTGGTAAATTACAATTTTTAATGCAATTTTCATATTAAAGAGGATTTTCAATCACTTTCAAAATTTTCAATGATTTTCGATCATGTCAATGATTTTCAGTCATTAAAATAGTTTCAATGATTTTCAATTATTTTCGAATCCGATCTGAAAACACAATTCAATGATTATTTGCATGAAAATTGTGGAAGCACAAGTTTTAGTGCAATTTTCAAATTGGTAACAATTGTCAATCATTTTCAAGATTGTCAATGATTGCCGAGATTATCAATGATTGAAATAATTTAAATGATTTCCATAACTTCAATAATTAATCTTCTAATAGTTTCTATAGTTTTCATAGGTTTAATAATTTATCGTTCATTATATTTCATAGTTACTATGGTTTTAATAATTTTTCTGATAGATTCCATGGTTTCAATAGTTCCTATAATATTCCTGCCAATTGTTTAAATGATTGGAAGTTTCTATGATTAAAATAGTTTCAATGATTGTCAATCATTTGTAATTCCGATTTGGAATCACAATTTAATGATAATTAGCATGAAAATTGTTAAATCACACTTTGTACTAAAATTATTGAAATGAAAATGATTTGCAATCACTTTCAAGGTTTTCCATGATTTTCAGTCAATAAAAAAGTTTCAATGATTTTCGATCATTTTCAAATCCGATTTGAAATCACAATTTGCTGATAATTTGCATGAAAATTGTTGAATTACAATTTTTGGTGCAATTTTCGAATTGGAAACCATTTTCAATCATTGTCAAGATTTTCAATGATTTTCTATCTTTTTAATGATTTTCAGTCATTAAAATAGTTTCAATGATTTTTAATCATTTTCGAATCCGACTTGAAATCACAATAAAATGATTTTTTGCCTGAAAACTGTGAATGCACAAATTTTAGGGCAATTTTCAGATTGGAAACAATTTGCAATCATTTTCAAGATTTTCAATGATTTTCAATCATTGAAATAGTTTAGATTTCCATAGCTTTCATAATTTATCTTCTAATAGTTTCCTTAGTTTTCATAGTTTCAAAAATTTATCTTTCAGCATATTTCACAGTTACTATGGTTTCAATAATTTCCCTTCTTATAGTTACCATAGTCTCAATAGATCCTATAATATTCTTACGAATAGTTTCAATGATTAAAATTTTCAATGATTGACATAGTTTCAATGATCGAAATAGTTTCAAAGATTTTTAATCATATTCAAATCCGATTTGATATCACAATTTAATGATTATTTGCATGAAAACTGTTAAATCACAATTTACAGTGTTATTTTCAAATGAAAAATGATTTTCAATTACTATCAAGATTTTCATTGATATTCAGTCAGTAACATAGTTCCAATGATTTTCAATGATTTTCAAATCCGATTTGAAATCACAATTTAATGATTATTTGCATGAAAATTGTGAAAGCACAATTTTTAGTGCAAGTTTCAAATTGCAAACAATTTTCCATCATTTTCAAGATTATCGATGATTTTCAAGATTTTAATGTTTTTCGATGGTTTTTAATCATTGTCATGCTTGACAGTCATTGAAATAGTTTCAATAATTTCCTTAGCTTCAATCATTAATTTTCTAAAATCTTTTATAGTTTTCTTAGTTTTAATAATTTATCTTTCAGTAGATTTCATAATGTCTACAGTTTCAATTATTTTGGAAACTATTCAAACATTGGAAACTATCGGAAACTATAGGATTAAAAAATTATTGGAGACTATTGATCAATAGTTGCCAATAGTTTTCAAAAGTTTTTTTCAACAAGGGGATGTCATTTCTACAATCTATAAACAGTAAGAAATGCTGTTGAAAACCTCTAGCTATAAAAAAAAAGTTTTTCCCCACCAGTCGCATAATGTACTACTCATGGAACAGAGTGACACACTAGGATAAGTAAGTTCCCAGATTCCAGCAAGTTCGCGTGCAACGTTTCACGCCTTATTGAGCACTCGACGTGATCAAAATCGAGGCAAAAGTCGGGGGCAGCGATAACTCGTCAAATGTTATTGGCCCGAAAGCCCGCCGAGTTGGGGCATTGAAACTCTAGCATAGAGCGTGCAATTTCAGTAGTTTCCTAATCACGATAACACAAGTTTCATACTCGACCGGCGCTGTAACTCGCGGAATTGCGATGCGGCTAAAAACTTTTCAGCCAACTTTGGACATGGCGATTAATAATTTCATCCAGTGACGTTTGTTCGTTGAAATGCTACAAAGAAGAAAGTAGTTTTAGGGAAAAACTAATCCTATTTACTGAATTCCTAAACTAATAATGTCGTGGAATTCAATTGCGTTTTGTAAGTAAAGGATTTTGGGGAGTGAAACCCCTCCCGAAATTCTGATGAAATCAATCAATATTTCATGTAAAAATAAAAAAAGTAATATCGATGAACAATAAGAAGTAAGTTACAAAAATTTCATGAAAATGTTAGCAGTATATATTTAAAAAAAAAGTTGAAATTATCAAAACGTAGGATCACGTAAAAAGTACGAATCAAAAATATTGCTGCAACCCAGTGAATATTCAAGAAAAATGAAAATCTACGACATAGCTGAAAATTTTCAAAAACTTTGAATTTTAGACTATCAAATTATAGAAATATATATAATATCTATATGAAAGTATCGAAAAATTTTCGATACATTTCAACTCTAAAAGAATAATAAAATTAATTGAATTCAATGAAAAAACTGTTTTCTAAAAAATATCGACAAATGCTACTACGATCTATGAATTTGAGGAGCATAGAGCGGAAAATTCTAAATATACTATGAATCTATAAAAATTCTCGAAAATGTAACTAAATCCTGTGAATATTTCAAAAAAAAAAAAACGAAAAAAGGATAGCAATATAAAACATAAAAAATCTTCGTTAATGTTATTTTATCAATAATTCTTGAAATTACTGAAAATATGTCGATCGAAATTCGCTTATAAAGCGTCAATTTTTCCGATCTCTATAGCAATCAACAAAAATATGAGTAATCTAAAAAATACGTGGAAATTCTCCAGAGTTTCGTATACTATACTAGAAAAATGTGGAAAATAAGTTTACTAGTTTACTAGTTTACTAGCTGACGAGGTTACTAGTTTACTAGCTTACTAGTTTTTTAAATAACTAGCTCACTAGTTTCTT
Organism: Platygaster robiniae; assembly: GCA_028476575.1. Lineage (NCBI taxonomy): Eukaryota > Metazoa > Arthropoda > Insecta > Hymenoptera > Platygastridae > Platygaster > Platygaster robiniae. The sequence goes on from CM052022.1 coordinate 43,532,589, forward strand.
AGCTTACTAGTTTACTGGTTTACTACTTAAAATTTGACAAGTTTACTAGTTTTTCAATTAACTAATTAACTTTTTATGGAGTTTTCTGAATTACCATTTTTTTTCTCACTTGTTGATTATTTTACTATTTAACAATTTTAGTAGTTTACAAGTTTACTAGCTTACTTGTTTATAAGTTTTTACTAGCTTACCAGTTTACCAGTTTTGAAGTTAACTAGTTCACTAATTTACTTGTTAACGATTTTGCTAGCTTACTGGTTCACAAGTCGACTAGGTTACTAGTTTACTAGCTTACTAGTTTTTTATTTAACTATCTCACTAGTTTATTAGCTCACTAGTTTCCTGGTTTACTACTAAAAATTTGAAAAGTTCACTAGTTTCTTAACTAACCAATTTACTTGATATAGAGTTTGCTACATTACTATTTTTCTTTCTCACTGTTGAATTATTTTAATATTTCAAAATTGTAGTAGTTTACTTGTTTACTAGCTTACTTGTTTACTAGTTTTTACTAACTTTCCAGTTTATTAGTTCTTAAGTTTACTAGTTTACTAATTTACTTGTTGAGAAGTTTACTAGTTTACTAGTTCACAAGTTGAATAGGTTACTAGTTTACTAGCTTACTAGTTTTTTATTTCACTTGCTTACTAGTTTATTAGCTTACTAGTTTACTATGAAAAATTTGACAAGTTTACTAGTTTCTTAATTAACTTATTTACTTTTTATGGAGTTTTCTAAAATACTATTTTTCTTTCTCACTTGTTGATTATTTTACTATTCCACAATTTTAGTAGTTAATTAGTTTACTAGCTTACTCGTTTACTAGTTTTCACGAGCTTTCCAGTTTACTAGTTTACTTATTTACTTGTTGACAAGTTTACTAGTTTACTAGTTCACTAGTTGACTATGTTACTAGTTTACTAGCTTACTAGTTTTTTTATTTAACTAGCTTAACAGTGTATTAGCTCACTAGTTTACCAGTTTACTACTACAAGTTCGACAAGTTTACTAGTTTCCGAATTAACTAATTTACTCGTACGGAGTTTGCTAAATCACTATTTTTCTTTTTCACTCGTTGATTATTTTACTATTCAACAGTTTTGTAGTTTACTAGTTTACTAGCTTACTTGTTTATAAGTTTTTACTAGCTTACCAGTTTACTATTTTTGAAGTTAACTAGTTTACTAATTTACTTGTTCACGAGTTTACTAGCTTACTCGTTCACTAGTCGACTAAGTTACTAGTTTATTAGCTTACTAGTTTTTTATTTCACTTGCTCACTAGTTTATTAGCTTACTAGTTTCCTGGTTTATTACTACAAATTTTACAAGTTTACTAGTTTCTTAATTAACTAATTTACTTGTTATGGGGTTTGCTAAATTACTATTTTTCTTTCTCACTTGTTGATTATTTTACTATTCCACAATTTTAGTAGTTTACTAGTTTACTAGCTTACTCGTTAACTAGTTTTAATTAGCTTTCCAGTTTATTAGTTTACTAATTTACTTCTTGACAAGTTTGCTAGTTTCCTAATTTACTAATTTACTTGTACGGAGTTTTGCTAAATCACTATTTTTCTTTTTTACTTTTTGATTATTTTACTATTTAACAATTTTAGTAGTTTACTAGTTTACTAGCTTACTTGTTTACTAGTTATCACTAGCTTACCAGTTTACTAGTTTTCAAGTTTACTAATTTACTTTTAAACGAGTTTACTAGTTTAATAGTTCACTAGTTGACTAGGTTACTAGTTTACTAGCTTACTAGTTTTTTATTTAACTAGCTTACTTGTTTTTTTACTTAACTAGCTTACTAGTTTATTAGCTTACTAGTTTACCGGTTTACTACCACAAATTCAACAAGTTTACCAGTTTCCTAATTAACTAATTTACATATTAACGAGTTTGCTAAATTACTATTTTTATTATTCACTTGTTGATTATTTTACTATTTTACAATTTCAGTAGTTTACCCCTTTACTAGCTTACTTGTTTACTCGTTTAGTAATATACCAGTTTGTTAATTTACTCTTTGTCTAGCTAACTAGTTGTCTATCTTACTAGTTTACAAGTTTATTAGCCCACTAGTTTACTATAAATCTTTCAATACATAAAAATTATGTAGATATAATGTTTTCAGAAATTTATAAACTTATGTCTAGGAGCATATTTATAAATTCATCACAATAATTATATATACATTTAGAAATCACTATAAAAATTCATACAGAAAACAGAAAAATACATCAAATTCAATTCATACACAATTTATACGATTGAACATACTTTTCACTGTAGAAATACTAAGAAAGTATGAAATATTTATATTTCATATAAATATTATGGATAAAAATTATTATAAATATCAGATAATTATGTTTTAGATAATATAAAATAATAAAATTTTATATTATATAAAATTTGCGTCAAAAGCACTTCACAATTCAGTGTGAGACACCTTCTTTGTCAATTTGCAACGCAAAAATGTTTATAAGGTTCAGAACCAACCTTTTTTGGAGTGGGATGCAAAACAGTGACTGGTACTTGTCTCGGGGCCTGGATGCCCAGAAACGGGGCCTGCTGCGGCGAAGGCAGTGGGGGAACTCTTTGTTCACTTGACGGTAGTTCAAGTAGATGCTGAATCGAATGATTTTGACGAATTCTTTTAGACGCCATCCTGAAACCCAAATTAAATAGAAAAATTATTTTGGAAAAACAATAATTTCACAAATACCTCATGTGAAACTTCTTTAGGCACGGGTTGGAAAAAATTTCGTTGAAACGTAACTTTTTTTCACGATAAATTCATGGTGAATTGTTTTTTTTTTTTTTTTTGGTGATACCCTTCTGGAAAAAAAAACTAATTGCAACTGCTGGGAACTATTAAAAACTATTTAAAATTAATGGGAAACTATCGAGAAACTATTGACTGATTTTAATATTTTTTATAGTTTCGCAAATTTCCCTTCTTATAGTTTCCATATTTTCATAGTTCCTATAATATTCCTGCCAATAATTTCAATGACTGAAATAGTTTCGGTGATGTTAAATCAATGTAACTATTAACTTCAATGATTTTAAATCATTTTCGAATCCGATCTGAAATCACAATTAGATGATTATTTGCATGAAAATTGTGGAAGCACAAGTTTTAGTGCAATTTTCAAATTGGAAACAATTTTCAATCATTTTCAAGATTTTCAATGATTTCCAAGATTTTCAATAATTAAAATAGTTTTAATGATTTCCGTAGCTTCAATAATTATTCTTCGAATAATTTCTATAGTTTTCATAATTTGAATAATTTATCTTTCAGTATGTTTCAAAGTTACTATGGTTTCAATAATTTCCCTTCTTATAGTTTTCATAGTTTCAATAGTTCCTATAATATTTCTGCCAATTGTTTCAATGATTGAAAGTTTCTATAATTGAATAGATTCAATGATTCTCAATCAGTTTGAATCCGATTCGGATTCACATTTTAATGATTATTAGCATGAAAATTGTGAGATCACACTTTCTACTGAAATTCTTGAATTAAAAATGATTTTCAATCACTTACAAGGTTTTCAATGATTTTCAGTCATTAGAATAGTTTCAATGATTTTTAAATCCGATTTGAAATCACAATTTACTGATCATTTGCATGAAAATTATTGAATTACAATTTTTGGTGCAATTTTCAAATAGGAAACAATTTTCATTCATTTTCAAGATTTTCAATGATTTTCGATCATTCGAATGATTTTTAGTCATCAAAATAGTTTCAATGACTTTGAATCATTTTTGAATCTGATTTTAAATCACAATTTAATGATTATTTGCATGAAAATTGTGAATGCTTAGTTTTTAGTGCAATTTTCAAATTAAAAACAATTATCGATCATTTTCAAAATTTTTAATGCTTTTTGATCATTTTCAAGATTTTCAATGATTATCAATCATTGAAATAGTTTGAATGATTTCCATAGCTTCAATAATTTATCTTCTAATAAATAACATAGTTTTCATAGTTTTAATAATTTATCTTTCAGTATATTTCATAGTTGCTATGGTTTCAATAATTTCCCTTCTTATAGTTTTCATAGTTTCAATAGTTCCCATAAAATTCCTGCCAACAGTTTCAATGATTAAAAGAAGTTTCAAAGATTGAAATAGTTTCAATGATCGAAATAGTTTCAATGATTTTCAATCATTTTCAAATACTATTTGAAATCACAATTTAATAATTATTTGCATGATAACTGTTGAATCACAATCTATGATGAAATTTTCAATTTAAAAGTGATGTTAAATTACTTTTAAGATTTTCAATGATGTTCAGTAATTAAAATAGTTTCAATGATTTTCAATGATTTTCAAATCCGACTTGAAATCACACTTAAATGATTATTTGCATCAAAATTGTGAAAGCACAATTTTTAGTGCAATTTTCAAATTGGAAACAATTTTTTATCATATTCAAGATTTTCGATGATTTCCAACGATTTTCAAGATTTTTAATGATTTTCAATCATTTTCCAGATTGTCAATGATTTTCAATCATTTCAACCATTTGCAATCATTTCTATGATTGCCAGTCATTGAAACAGTTTCAATGATTTCCATAGCTTCAATTATTAATCTTTTAATAGTTTCCATAGTTTTCTTAGTTCCAATAATTTTTCTTCCAGTAGATTTCACAATGTCTTTAGTTTCAATAATTTTGGAAACTATTGATCAATAGTTACCAATAGTTTCCAATAGTTTTTTCTCACAAGGGTAGTCTAGGACGGTAATGAAATAATAAAATGAAATACAGATGGCAAAAAGAAATTCTACAAATACTGATTTGGCCAGCCACAAAATGAAGTGCGCCTGCATTTTTCAGGTGGGGCCGTTGCCGCGAGATTGGACAGAACTTTGTCATTTAACTTTTCGTCCTGCGGAGCAACAAAGCTCATCGAGGGAAAGTTTTCCGAGACAAGGACAACCCGATCAGCCGGTCGGGGAACTTGAATGGGCTGTGCGCTGGCGCAAGCGCAAGTGAGAAAGGGAGAAAATACGGTCTCTATCGGCGTGCGCCGCAACGTATACAATATACGTTCACATCCGCATTAACGAGGATGAATATTTCAACGCATTTCCCGCACAACCTCCGAAAACAAACTTTTTTTCTTAATCGTGAAATGTTTTTTTTTCTCCCTATCATAACTATTTTTGTACTATTTATAACCAAAATTTTAATGCACTTTTTCAGTCGCTCATAACAAGAAAAAGAGTGGTAGATGAACTTTTTTTATGATATGTTATTGTTACTAATTTGAATGTTTCTTTGCATTTCAGGAGTTCACGCACTTGCGACAAGCCTCTCATCTTTGAAACACAAAAAATTTTGTGTTTTGGACGGTTGGTTCAGGCTGTAGAATGATTACCGCAAAAATCGACTTTTGCGAAAGACCTATCAAAAGATGGCTGCTACAGTCGCCATTTTGAAAATTTTTCTTACATAAACAATCAAAAATTGTAATTCAGGCATGTATATGCATATACGAAAACGATCATGAAATTGCCTTGTTGAAAAAAAAATTCAGAAAATATTGATAGATTTCACTTTAAAATACGTAAGTATAGTTCTCGATAATAAAATTTTATAAAATTTTGAAAATTCTCATTACTCAGTGGAGAATTTTGCCAAATTTGAGTCTAAGAATTCTACAACTCTAAAAAACCTCAATTATTGGAACAAAGTACAAAATTACTCGATACAGATATCAATGAAAATCTACATATAAATCTTTCCAAATACAAAAAAATCTTTTTAATTATTTTTAAATCAAAAAATAGTTCCTGAAATAAATCGAAATCAATAAAAGAACTGATTTTTATCTAGAAAACTCCGAATTTTTATCTAGAAAACTCTGAAACAATTATTATAAACTCAATAATACATAAATACACAAAGAATAAAGGAAGAACGAAAATTTTTATGGATGCTGTTTTTAAAGAAATACAGGAAAATACTTAAATTTCGTAAAAATTTCAATTTCATGGCATTATATTTGAGACATCTATATATAAAAATCAACAGACATGATAGAAACTGAATAAAATACGAAGAAATTCTTTTAAATTCGAAAATTCTCAAGGAATGTAAAAGAAAAAATCAAGCAATACTTTCAAGATCTATGTAAATATATTTTCAAAACATTGTTTTAGAATCTTGAATCACACAGCATCAAAATCTAAAAATCTACATTGAAATTTTGGAAAGTACTAGAAAACACTACTTCTTCACATCAAACGAAAAAATAGGAAAAAACAAGTAATCTATAAAATACTCGAAATCTATGAAAAGAGGCAATAAGAAAAAAAATTTAATTTGAAACACTGTAGCATTAAAGTCAAAAATCCATAACGAAATCTACAAAAATGTAAGAAATAAATAAAAACGGAAGACAACCTTTTTTAAATTTACAAAATTAAAAAAATACGAGAAAAGTTAATTAATACCAAAATAACTATGTAAATTGAATTCCTAAAAAATTTTGTCGAATTTTAAACGTCAGAGCGTATTATTCAAAAAGTTTGGATAAAAATTCATTAATACACTAGTATATCTGTTATGACGTTTGATGATTTTTTTTTTGTTGGCAGTATTAGTTAAGTTCTTTTTGGTTGAGTAGGTTGGCGGCATTGTAAAGAAGAGAGAGAAAGAAAAAATGAAAAGGCAAGATGGCGACAGAAGCCAAAACAAACAAAATCATTGTCAGTCATTATCCGACAAAATCATATAAATACAATCCACAGAGACAAGGAATAATCAAAAAATAGTCAATCAAATGACAAAATCCTTTCAATTATATAAATAGCAAAAAAAAAAAAAAACGATGAAAATAACCATAAGTACTCGAATTCTGTATAAAATATATCTTTCTCAATTCCATAGCATCTAATTCTAGAAATCTTCGAAGCAGTCAGTAGAAGTTCTATAAATTTAATATGAAAAAAACAATAAAGGTCTACGAAATTCGTCGAAATAAATAATATAAAAATTTTGACATCTATAAAAAAACTATGATATCTGCATCAATATTACATTCTCAATATTCTATAAAAATACTCAACTTTTTCAGAACCTTGAATCATACAGCATCAGATTATATTATAAAAATCTATGCTAGAATTTATAATAATAGCAGAAAAAATTCAAGAACAAACAACAAAATCTTACGAATAAATAAATACCTTACCTTCGATATGCTTCAATAATATTTTTTTTCTGGTGAAATAGGATTTTCCGAAAACTTTGACTGTGAATTTTTTCGTTTTAATAATACCCGAACGAATCAGAGCAGAATAAATCTATTCAGAGTGAAGTTATGGATATAAAATTTTGACTGTTTTTGTCACGAGTTATTTCGCATTCATGAATCTCAATTTTTCTTTACTTATTACTTCGTTACAGTCAAATAATGGCGTTGGAATAAAAAATGTTTTGTATGCGAAACTCGATTCCAACTGTGGAATAATTTGAAAATTCAATGTGTTTTTTTACGTCGGTGAGTTCATTACATATATTCGGAATATTTTTTTCAGAATTTGTGAAACAGATTTGTGGAAAAGCAAAAACTACCAGAAATTTCGAATTTATGAACAATAAAACACTGAATGTAGATATGACTGAAAATAGTTAAGAAAAAAAAAGTAAAAAATCTGAATGACGTGAAAAAACAGAAAAATTTAAGATGCAATGAAAAATGAGAGGATATGTACACGAAGTAAATAAATAATGAAAAAATAAAGATCAAAGAAAGAAAATACAAGTAGATAAAGTGAAAAAAAATATTTTTTAATAATTAAGGTCAATATCATGAAAGAATAGATAACTATTCTTCGCAATTAAAGTTAAATATGTTAGTATTTTGTATTTCAACAAAATATTATATTCCTACTATGTCTATACTCAAGAGACAGTAACACTAAAATTCGCAGTGTATTACAAAAGTACACATATTACTTCGTGACACATTTACCAATTAAGTCATTTCCACTGCCACGTTTGTAATTTTCTGAAAAACTGCCCATAAGTCAGCATATTATATTAAAAATTAAAATATAATCGATACGAAGTCACAAAAGTTACAGTAAAATTTTTACGGCATTACATATTCTAGTGTTTCGAAGTTCCTTTAGGTCAAATTTCGATTTTTTTTTTGCTAGAACTTTTGAAGTAGAACTTTGACTTTATAAGGCAAACTCAAGTTGAGTAATTTAATTTATTCATTTACACAAAAAACTTTGTTAATCGATATGAAAAACTTCTAATCGCATTAACTTAAGGGGAAAGCCAAGTGTAGGAAGTTTCAAAAGAGAGCTGGATTTTCAAAATAGGCGACATAAAAAAACATTTTAATCGACTTTACAAAAAAGTTTCTAATGGTCTATAACATCTGATCCTCTTGATTCTACGCTGTACCAAATATTTGGTACGCACTACTAAACTCAGCTTACCAAATTCATATGCTACATATAACAAAACTGACTTTTGTGTGTACACAAAAAAATTATAAGTACAGGAACAGCTCCTTCGAGTGGTTCACTGAATCTCCCACGCAATATCAATGAACAAAACAATACTTTCATCATTTAAACCCTTCCTACCTTTGTGAAAAAAACTATTGAAAACTATTGGTAACTATTGATCAATAGTTTCCGATAGTTTTTTAATCCTATAGTTTCAAATAGTTTCCAATATTTCAATAGATTCCAAAATTATTGTAACTGTAGACATTATGAAATCTACTAAAAGATAAATTATTGAAACTATGAAAACTATAGAAACTATTAAAAGATTAATTATTGAAGTTTTGGAAATCATTGAAAATTTTGAAAAAATTGAAAATCATAAAAATCTTGAAAATCAATGAAAATCATCGAAAATCTTGAATATGATAAAAAATTGTTTCCAATTTGAAAATTGCACTAAAAATTGTGCTTTCACAATTTTGATGCAAATAATCATTGAAATGTGATTTAAAATCGGATTTGAAAATCATTGAAAATCATTGAAACCATTTTAATTACTAAAACTTATTAAAAATCTTGAAAGTAATTTAACATCACTTTTAAATTGGAAATTATAACAATCATCATGCAAATAATTATTAAATTGTGATTACAAATCCGATTTGAAAATGATTTAAAATCTTTGAAACTATTTCGATCATTGAAACTATTTCAATCATTGAAACTTTTAAGCATTGAAACTATTGGCAGGAATATTATAGGAACTATTGAAACTATGGAAACTGTAAGTAGGGAAATTATTGATACCATAGTAACTATGAAATATACTGAAAGATGTATTATTGAATCTATGAAAACTATGGAAACTATTGAAGGATAAATTATTGAAGCTATGGAAATCATTAAAACTATTTCAATTATTGAAAATCTGGAAAATCATTTATAATCTTGAAAATGATTTAAAATCATTGACAATCTTGAAAATGATTGGAAATTGTTTCCAATATCGAAATTGCACTAAAACTTGTGCTTCCACAATTTTCATTCAAATAATCATTAAATTGTGATTTCAGATCGGATTCGAAAATGATTGAAAATCATTGAAACTATTTTAATGACTGAAAATCATTGAAATGATTATCAATCATTGAAACTTTTGAAAAACATTAAAATGATTGAAAATCATTGAAAATTTTGAAAAAAATTGAAAATCATTAAAAATCTCGAAAATCATTGAAAATCATCGAAAATCTTGAAAATGATGAAAAATTGTTTGCTATTTCAGTATTGCACTAAAAATTGTGCTTTCACAATTTTGATGCAAATAATCATTAAAGTGTGATTTCAAATTGGATTTGAAAATCATTGAAACTATTTTAATTATTGAAAATGATTGAAAATCTTGAAAGTAATTTAACATCATTTTTCATTTGAAAATTTCATTATAAATTGTGATTTAACAATTTTCATGCAATTAATCATTTAATTGTGATTTCAAATCGGATTAGAAAATGATTGAAAATCATTGAAACTATTTCGATCATTGAAACTATTTTAATCCTTGAAAATTTCAATCATTGAAACTATTAGCAGGAATATTCTAGGAACTATTGAAACTATAGAAACTATAAGAAGGGAAATTATTGAAACCATAGGAACTATGAAATATACTAAAAGATAAATTATTCAAACTATTAAAACTATGGAAACTATAAGAAGATAAATTATTGAAGCTCTGGAAATCATTCAAACTATTTTAATAATCGAAAATCTTGAAAATCATTAAAAATGTTGAAAATGATTAAAAACTGTTTCCAATTTGAGAATTGCACGAAAACTTGCGCTTTCACAATTTTCATGCAAATAATCATTAAATTGTGATTTCAGATCGTATTCGAAAACGATTGAAAATCATTGAAACTATTTTAATGACTGAAAATCATTGGAATGGTCGAAAACCATTGAAAATCATAAAAGTGACTGAAAATTATTTTTAATATGAAAATTGCATTAAAAATTGCAATTTAACAATTTCCATGCAAATGATCATCAAATTGTGATTTCAAATCGGATTCGAAAATGGTTTAAAATCACTGAAGTAAATAGTTACAATGATTTAACATCACCGAAACTTTTTCAATCATTGAAATTATTGGCAGGAATATCATAGGAACTATTGAAAGTATGGAAACTATAAGAAGGGAAATTTTCGAAACCGTGAAAACTATTAAAATCATTCGATAGTTTCTCCATAGTTTCCCAATAATTCCAAATAGTCCCCAACAGTTGCTTATATTTTTTTTTCATAAGGGTAACCAAAAAAAGTTTTCTCAAGTTTAATGCATGGTCGCTCGATTAATTTGACACGGCTAAATTAACTTTTTAGTTTCGCCCAAGTTCGGCCGCGACTTAAACCGCGCCGTCCTTTTCTCCCGTCCAACTTCGTCCCTCGGCAAACTCTGGCTACAACCCCCAACCCATCTCTTCTTAGCCCCGACTGCGCCAACTTTTTAAGCGCTTTACCAATTCGCCGAAGGGTCCCCCTTGGAAATAATAATATCGCCCCCGAATCCCCGAGTTTACGATGCAAACTTTCGTCTCTATCGCGTACTACCCCCTTTTTCCTACCACCACCCCCCCCCCCTCCCCCCACAAATGGGAAAACTCGCGGCATTGTCGAGGATTCGGCAACTTGACCGATATTTTTCCAACTTGGAAGAGAAATAGGGGGTCGAACAATGGTTTGACTCGGCGACGAACGAGTCGCCACTTTTGGCAATAATATGTTATTGGCCCCCCCTTGGAAATATATTTTCTATGTGGAAGGATGAAGAGGTTGTTTTTCATCGAGAGGAAATTATTCCATCAGGTTATGTGTTTCTAAATTTATGTGGATGGGGTATTTATTATTCATATAAATAAATAATGGGTAATATTGTCATTTTTCATCATTCACGGGTCGTGCATATATGACGTCACGCGATTTTTGGTCTTTTTGAAAACTTCCCCCCACCCCTTTCGTCACGCATTTCTTCATAAGAGCTAACATAGTCACACTCAGGCTGACCCCCCTACCACCAAGAGTGTGACGTCATATATGCACGACTCTTATGTGACAGATAAAGATTTTTTTGCTTTCAATAATCGTATTCCAATTTCATAAATAAACTGTATCAATGAAAGTCAAAATTTTCCAAAGCTTAGAAATAATTTTCGAATCGTAGATAATAAAAGAAACCAGTTTAATCGGAACTGCGATAAGTTTGTGCTTGGATGAATAAGGGAAGATAATATTTCCTAGACAGCAATTTAAGCGAACTCTCTTATGAAGGATGGAACTCTCCGAGAAATCTGATCTAAAGTTCGGAAGCTGTTTAAAGAAAGTTTTTAAATTCGAGAGAACAAATGAATGGGAATTCTGAAACGCAATTAAAACTTTTTCGCAGGCATGTTCAGGTTATAGTCTGGGGCTGTAATGATTTTGACGATTGAAAGTACCACGTACGAAATTCAGAAAGGCTATAAAAATAGATTCAGAAAAATTATGTAAAAAGTACTGCAAAAGGAAATAATTTTGGGCATATGTCTTCTATTTGAAGAACAAATTCAAGAATATTTACCCCTTACAAAATCAGAATATAAATTATTATGTTCCACAGAAACAAAAACAGTTGGAGCAGAAAATATGAGAATGTTGATAACATCAAAAGCAAAATTGAAAATTCAATGTGCATACAATTTAAATAGTGAAAATCGAAAAGAAAAGAAAATAATAAATGTCAAAACTTTTTATAGACGTACAATTGACTTTAAGAAAACGACGACTTTTACAGAAACTTATAAAACCAAGTTTTTAATTTTCGAAGGATTAGAGTTATCACAAAATTTCAAAGGCTCTTGAAAGTTTTACGAGTTCTCGAAAGTTGCGAACTCTTCGTGATTTTCTCTCGAATCTGAAAAGTTCTGTTAACTTGATCAGGATTTTTTCGTTTTGTGAGCTTGTACTGAATTTTTCAGCTTTGCCATTTATCAAACTGTTTGAAGAAATTTTCTTGAAAATATGTACCCTTTGGAAAGTTCAGTAGAGTATCGGAATTCGAAATAAACTTTTACGTTTTCACTTGACCGATAAAATTTCTAGCGAAATATACATAGAGTGTTTGAAATTATTAACAATGAATTGTGGAACTATATTATTATCGATTTCGATTTTTTGAATATGAAATCAAATATGTATCTATAAAATCCAAACTTAATTATAATAATAATATAAATAGTTACATCGCAATATTAAAATAAAAGATGTTTTGTAGAAATACAACGAAAAATAATGTAATTCACATGATAAATAAATCGATTTTTAATATATAATATAGTATTTAATATATTTAAACATATAACGTAAATATATTAGAATAAAGAGAAAATAAAATGTATCGTATCACACATCATATATTATTATAATGAGAAATAATCCAGATAATATTAATATATAACTATAAATATTTGATATTTCTGATCATTGCAATCATTCATTGAATAATTCTTCACAATGAAATATTAAAAAAAATTTTTTAAATCTAGATTTATACATATATGTCATATTGATATATTGATAGTAATTATTCGAATATATGTACATCAAAATTGTGGTTATTCGGGTCAAATAATGTTAAATCACTTGTTTTATATTTTTTACTAAAACAAATTATTATAATATAAATTTCAACGATGCAATTTATTAGTTTATGTTTTGGGGAACAGGAAAAAACTCATGCTTTCATGTCGAAAACCATATTTCTTGTGTTCGCTAGCTGTGTCGTATGAAACGAGTTTTCGGCCGCGTGACCTTGGAGCTCGCGGCGAACGTAAAGAGACTTTACATGACGAGTGGCGGAAGTAGGTACTTTCGCCACACTTCGCGTATCGAAAATTCTACTTTCGACACGTTGTGATGTAAAATGTTGTATCAACTTTTGCAGATGGGCTTTTTTGACTCATGTGATTGCAAATCTTACCTTCAGCTCGTTTGACAAACTTCACATTCGTTAAAAAAGCTCAAAATAGGATAGCGATATCGTCGCTACTTCTTTGTTCTCCTTTGTCGAAATTCAATCAATATTTATAAAAAATATAGTTTAACGTAATATCGTACAGTAACAAATATTTAGAAATCGATAACATAAACAGTTTTATAGTCATAAATATTGTAGAATTTTTTATACATCATATGAACTTTTTTATTATAGAAATATATTATGTATTTATTTTAATTTATTTTCTTCCTTATACTTATATATTTATAAGTATATATAATACGCATTGATTCGTATTTTTCTTAAGAATTAATATTATAGTTGGGCCGGGCCGCTCACATATGACGTAACGCTCTTGGGTGAACAGAGGGGGGGTCAGCCTGAGTGTTACGTAATTATGAACGTCTTCCAGAATCTTATATCATAAGTATAAAAATCATCATGAAATTAATATGACGGAAAAATAACATTATGATTTCCATGTAATATGATAATTTTTGTAACGATATATGAATTTATGAAATATAAGTATCGTTATATTAGATTGTAAAAAGTAATAGTATATTATTATATAATAGATTGGTCGATATTATAGAATCATATGATGAGAATAAAATGAAATAAAAATTTATTCGTATGCAATCAAACTGAAAAATAAAATTTACACACTTTGAAAGTGCTACTTTTGCAAGACCCACCTGATTTGAATAATCCACAATTATGTTTCCAAGTTCTTTTCTTCACAAAAAACCACCAACACCGAACAGTACACTTGAAAAAAAATCACTTTTTACTGAAACAGTCCATTGTGAAAATTCGAAAATGTTACTTTGTTTTCCCGCGACGCGTCTGTTGATCGGCCCGCTTGGCATCAAGCTCGGGCGAACTCTGGAAAAGTTAGCCGATCGAAGGAAGGCGCGCACCGAGCAAGCCCGGAGCTTTTGCGACTGCCTCGGTAAATACCAAACTTTCCCGCTTTCCCATCCATCACTCTGTTTCTCTATTTCCCGCTCTTTCTCTCTCTTCCCGACAATTATTGGGACATGCGCGCGGATCCCCAATTTTCGCGGCATTATGACACCGGCGT